>JAQGAZ010001029.1:0-38113 GCA_034692225.1 Polydesmus complanatus
TTAAGTTTTTATCTTGGCTAGTTTTTTTTTAATTGCAATTCTTTATCGTCCAGGATCTTCTCGGACACCCGGTATATTAATGTAAGTTAAGTAATGTGAGTATTAAGTTAAAATAATTATAGAGTTACATTTGTTGGCGTTGCTGCTGATGGCGTCACTTCCGCTTTATTGATGTTATTTTTTATTTTATCAAGAGCCTTCTCGTATTCTTCTTTTTTTCTGTCAATTTCGTCGCCAGCCTTGATTAAATCGTCGACTTTTTTATTAGCATCTATCACATTTTTGGTGATTTGATCTACATTTTTAGTATTTTTGTCGATTTTCTGTTCGTTCAAAGTAATTTTCCGGGAATTTTCGTCGATTTTGGCGCCGTTTTTGTCGACATTTTCGGCGATTCCTTCGATGTTTTTAGAAAGTTCTTGAATTTTCTGAGAATGTGCCTTAATTTCTTTAGAATTTTCGCCGATTTTCAGCAAATTCTTTTGAATTTCCTGGTTGGAATTGAGAATATTCTCCGCATTTTCTTTCAATTTTTTACCGTTTTCGTCAATTTTTTTCAAATTTTCTCGGCTAATTCTGGAATTCTCTTCGATGTGCTTGGAACTTTGGTCTAGTTTGTGCGAATTTTCTTTCAATTTATCGGAATTTTGTTTCTGCTTATCCAGAACCGTTTTCATCTCCAAAGAATTGGTGTGAATATGTTTGCTGTTGGAATCTATTTTTCCTAAATTTTGTTCGATTTTGTTTAAGTTTTCCACGGTTTTGGCGACGGTATCTCGAATGTGTTTACTGTTTTCTCCGATTTTCCCGGAATTTTCTTTAATAAACTTGGAATTTTCTTGAACTAATAGACTTAAATCCTTAACCTTTTCACACTTTCCTTTAATATCTTTAATAGCATCGACGGCACTCGAAAGAGTTTGGGAAAGATCTTCAACATTCTCAGCATTTTGTTGGATTTTATCGAAAATTCCGGAAAGCTTCTGCGAATTTTCTGTTACTTTTTTAGTATTCTCGTCGATTTTTCCGGAATTCTGTTGAAAGCTTTTGAAAAGTCCTTCGATTTTCTTGGAATTCTGCTCCACCAGAGAGGAAAATCCCGCATTTGCTTTCGAGCAACAACCTTCGACTTTTTTCGCATTTTCTTCGATTTTAACCCTATTTTCATCAATGTGGCCAGCATTAATTTGAATCAATTTTGAATTATCCAGAAGCGTTTTATTCAGATTTTGTAAATTTTTATTAATTTCGAGTAATTTTCCGGAACTTACACCAGTATCCGTGGGTTTATTACGAATTTCTTGAATTTGCGCCGCATTATATCCAACTCCTTCGGATATGGTTTCAATTTTTTCGGAATGTTCCTCGATATTTCTCGTATTTTTAATAACATTACTTTCGACGGTTTTTATTTGGCTAGAAACGGAGGAAAATTTTAAATTCTGCTGCTGAATCTTCATCGAATTATCCAGAATTGTGCTGACGTTTCCAAAAATATTTCTCGCATTTTCCCTCACATTTTGCGTATTTTCGTGAACTTGAGTTTCTAGACTTTGCCATTTGGTGGTATCGGCCATTTTCAAGCGGTGAATATCGTTTCTATTATCCGTAATTTTTCTCTCCTGATCGTTAATCTTCTTCAAATTATTATCGATTTTCGAGTTGGCGTAGACCATCTTCTGGCTAATGCTGGAAATTTCTAGCGTATTCTCTGCGCAACAACTACTACTTCCGCCTCCATCCGTCAGTGGTGGGTTTTCTCGCGACTGCTTTAATTTTCTAATATCCGCCAAAGCTATTCGCATATTATTCTCAAGGACTTTGATTCTTTCATTGCTACTCGCTTGTTGCGTCTCCGCAGCATTCAATCTCTTATTAGTCAGATGGATAAACTAGCAAAATAATAAGAATACTAATAATTAATTTTCTGCAGTAAATTCTAGGATAATTTCAAATACATGTAAATGGGTGCTAAACTTAAGATCCACCTCAATAAAACAAAAACAAATCGTAAATTTTTCTGGTCTTTTTTTTTTCTCGCGTTTTTTAATTAATTTTTAATTACCTCATCTTTAAATGTATTAAAGGTTTTCTCCAATTTAGAAAATCTTTTTTCTAAATTATTGTGTTGGTCCTTCGTTTCTTCCTATTAAAACGACACATTATTATTACATTTTAGATTAATTATTATTATTTTTTTTTAATATTTACTAAATCACGCTTATATTGCACAACGTCAACAGTAGTTCCAATATTTCCGGTTCTAGCCTACAATAAAAAAAAAATTAAGAAAAATAAATTTATTAACAGTAGGCCTAGACATTTTTTTTTTTTTGGTAATGGGAAGATTGAAATTTCTGGTTAAAAATAAATTAAAAGTTTTACAGCTTACCGGATAACTTTGCCGGTTGTAACCATTATAATTTATAGGATTTCCGCTCGCTAAAATTTGAGGTAAAAATATAAATAATTATTTTGTCGTAAAAATTAAAATGCTAAAATCGCAAATTTAATTTTATTGTATTACTGCCTTAAAATTATGCAGCTTACAATAGCGTTCATTAGACATACTTTTTCAAACGAGTGTATCAATCTCGCGTTGGAAACGTATCGGAGAAAAAGGCACTTCCAGAAATAATTTTTTGGAAATTTGTGTTACAGTATTTATAGACATTTTGTCACCATCACATTGAAAAATGTTATAAATAGAAAGTGCCCTATTTTTCCCTAACTTTTCAACGCAATATCTGGACACTCGCTTGAAAAAAATGTGTCTACCCACTTTTATACATGGTTCGCGACCCGTTGGACACTTGTAACAATGCTGAACTTTATATTACATATTATTATGAGTGTCCATATTATATTTTATTCAAAATTAATTTTAATTAATTTTTGTTTAAATAAATAATTAAATTTTTTTTTTTTTAAGTTAAAAAAATTAGTATAAAAATAATTTGTTGACTTACAATAATTCTCCACTCGTTGAATGTGAACAAATAAACAACCAAAAATCCATAAATTAAACGCAAATTTATTCATTTTTTTTTTAAAAAAATCTCATTAAATAAATTTTTGAAATTTACCTAATTTTTTTTTTACATGTTTCACTGAGCAAATTTTTCTTTCGACTGATGAAAAATCAAAATTGTGTTCGAATTAATATTTACAAAAACAATTTAAAAGAATACGTGTGTAATATTGTATTTCCTCTCTTTTTCATCCGATTAAGTTTATTGACTTCCTTTCAATTAAGCGGAAATGCTTAAATATACCGCTCAAACTTCGAATTTCCTGAAAAACCAACGACATAATTAATTTTAAAGACGAAAAAGCTTATCATATTAAGCACAGGCGCATAAATTTCGGAGAATGTTTTTGTTAAATGTAATTATCGAAATAATAAATATTTCTAAGGAATAAATTAGCTGATAGAATCTATTTTTATTTTTTTGAAGAAAATTAATAACCTCATTTTTTTTAAAATGCCAACGAGTTCAAATTTCACTGTTGAAACAATTGTTTTAATAAAAAGACAGCAACTGAAAAAAAATTCTTAATACTAAAAAATAAAAATTATTATTATTAAAACTACATTTTTTTTGTTATTAAAAGTTATTGAATGGCCATGCAGCAGTTGTTATTGAGTGACATAACTATTGTATTTTGTTTCTATACTATAACATGCGTTTCGAACCTTTATTTAGTTAAATGAATGAGGCAAGGTTTCATTAAAAACAAAAGTTAATAAAGGGAGGGGGTAAGGGGAAGGAGGAGGATCATCACTGTCCCCATGTGTCACAGAGAGGGTTGGCTTTAATAAACGTTCCTATTGAATCGAAATCAAAAACATAGAAGAAAAGAAATGACAAGAAACACTCAGCTAAATGCAGGGAATTTAAATTCAAAATAATTCTAAATTTAAAATTTCTCTCTCTTAAATTTACGTTTTTATTAATAAAGAAAATGCCAAAGATTCTGATATATACTTGCTGCTTGTGTTAAGGGCCCAACGAGGTTATTTTAAACACAGAACAGAACAATTAAATGTTAAAAAAAGAGGTCTTACTGTATTATGTATTAAAATAATAGGAAGGTTTCATAATAATAATAGCACAAAGTATGAATGACATTTTAGTAGAACAGTAAGTGTCAATCTTCCTCGACAAGGGTAAAATAAAGCCTTACCGTACACGTTTTGTGACATCTTATAAACTTTGTCGTCAATGGAAAACGGAAAAATGCATACAATTTTGTGGGTATAAATAAGGCTCAATATTCCACAGCAAATTCACACACTCAACTGCTTCAAAAGCTCTAAACAACTCAGTTTATTAAGTGTTTTTCTAATCTTTGAGAATCGAAAATGATGAAATTCCTCCTCGCTCTGCTTTTCGCTTCCCTCTTCATTCAAGTAAATATAACAATTTTCATTAATTTTTTTATTTAAAATAATATTATACTGTTACTATTAAATAAAATATTTAATTTAAGAAAATCCATTGATTTGGGATAAAATTTTAGACTATAAAACATATAATATGTATGCACATTAGATGGGAGAAAAGTGAGATGATTATTAAAATTGGGTTAAGATTTTCAGTTATGTTTTAAAATACGAGTATGTTGTAAGCGAGTGACGCTATTAATCGTCGTTTGTTGTTATTGTTGTTGTGTCTTAGGCCGTAGTGGTTGCACAGAAGTCACCTGGGACGCGGGTTGACCTGGAAGCTCGTGGTGGCGGACTCAGCGATCTCTTAGGTCCCATCTTCACCCTCGTGACTTTCATCCTCCATATCGTGACCTCACTCTTGGGTGGTCTCGGAGGAGGCTTATAAAGCATTCAACTTACGTATAAGCTATGAGCTAGTTTAAGTATTGTTATAAACTGCAAAAATAAATGAGCAAATCTTAAAAAAAATAAAAACCTAAAATGTCTTCGTGTTTATTTTAATTATTTGTTAAGCCCCGTCTATTTTAAAGTAATTATTTATTAACGTTAAGAATTTATTAATTAATTGAGTGGAAGTATAAAAGATTTTGGAGGTTATTTTATTAGACTTTTAATTCCACATTCCAAACATGTTCAGAGGGCAAGAAAGTCCACCTACAGAGCCTCTGCTCAGTCTAAAAGGGGCTCTTTTAAAATAGTAAACTAAATAATTTCTGATGAATTTTCTTGTACTCGTTAACCGAACGCAACTGAATTCACCTAAGGAAACACCTAGTTGCATTTAAGTTTCGCGTCCAGTGGGGCAATAAGTGCCATGCGCTTAAGCTGTTTTAAAGGGGGAACTTTTCTTGAAACAAACCTTTTTTTTATTTTTTTAAAATTAACGAGTATACCAGCCACACTTAATAACTTAATAAAAGTTGTTCTAAAATAAATTATTATTTTAATTACATCTCAATGTTATTTAATATTAAATGTGGGTTAGTGGCGCAGCAACAGCTGATACTGAATGACGTAGAATGGAGAGAGAGAGAAAGAAAAAAATACAATAGCGTGTGTGTTGAAGGTTTATTTGGATACGCGATTGACGTATATTATTATTATGTTACATGAAAGACAAAAAGTAAAACAAAAGGTAAACAGGAGGGAGGTTGTACATCACTGTCAAACTGTGTGCTCGAGTTTAAAATAACGGTTGAAATTAAAACAAGGTCAAAAACTACGTTCAGGATAACTGTATTTTATGCATTTAAATATCGAATAATAATTATTCCATAAAAATGCTAAGAAAAGCCTAAACTTGAGATTAAACTAGGATTAATTAAGCGTGGATTTGTTGAGAAAGCGCGGGCGGATTAATAAGATTTAAGTTTTGATTTAGAATTTCGAATAAATAGGTCTCTGATTGTTTTACTCTTTCCTCTCTTCTTTTTACCATCAAAGTAGATTTAAATTTTTAGTTTCTTTCGACATGAAACTTAATTAAAAAAAAAAAAAGGTTTTAGCCGTACTTTCGTTACTGTTACTAAAAAATATTCAGTCGCGCAATTGTTAGTCGAGTAAAATGGAGCACAACGTGCGTGTTGCTTTGTGTTTTATTTGAATAAGTGAATAACGTAATATTATGTTTGCATTAAAGAACGTGGATAGAGAGTGGGAGGAGGGGTCATCCCCGTCAAACAGTTGGTAACAAAAGGAATGACGTTATAGTAGAACAATAGCCTGTCATCTTTCAGGATGACATACACCGGCAATAAAAAGAAATAAAATAAATATTAAGCGGGGAAATTTAACTTCGCTTGACGCGTGTATTTACTTGGCAAACTCCGGCGTCGACTGCGAAGAAAAACGAGCACAATTTTCTGGGTATAAATAAGGCCAAATATTCTACGATAAATCCATACTTCAATTTCTCTTAACTCAAAAGTAAAAAGAATTAATTATTAAGTTAATTGTTTTTTCTGATTTTTTTAGAATCGAAAATGATGAAATTCTTGGTTGCTCTTCTGTTCGCTCTCATCTTCATTCAAGTAAATATTATAACGTTTTCATTATTTTTATTGTTTTACATAATAATTTATAACCATAAAAATTTTAAAAAATTGGCTTAGTTAATCGTCTTTCAAAACTTATATCCTTATTAATTTTGATGACCCCTATATACCTACTTTTATTATCATAAAAATTTAAACGCTACTTAAACCTAAAAATTAAGTTTCACTTAGTGTGGATGTAGGCTACTGTAGATTTTAAAATTTAAATCATAATAATAATTATAATGCGGATTAGACGAATAAATTACATGGAAAGTGAGATTTATAGATAAAATAGAAAATTGATTTATAGAAATTATTGTAAATGAATGACGCTCTTTAATAGTCATTAATTTTATGTGGTTTTTTTTATAGGCCGTAGTGCTTGCGGAGGAGTCAGTTGATGGTGAAGTAGATAAAGAGGAGGATAGGTTGGGGGCCCGTGCGGAACTCGTCAATATAATTAAGAACCTCTTGCAAAGTCTCCTCGGAGGGTTGACGAAATAAACTAACTTATAAAATAACTAAGAGTTAGCTTTAAAATGTTGTAAACTCAACAATAAATCTGAGCAAATCCTAAAACAAAAAATGTCTTCGTATTTTCTTTTAATTTTAGTAAAACAAAATGGCCACCGCCGCTCGTTAATTTTTGTTGTAGTTTTTTAAATGTTAATAATAATAATAATAATTAATGAAGAAAAAAGTAAATTTATTTAATTAAACCGCATTTACATGTAAATTTCCCAGCTTAAACTTACACAAATTTATACGAAACTTAAAATTAAGTCTAGATTAAAATAATTAATAATATTATCATTTTTTTTATTATTATTATTAAGAATGTAACGAACACTTTTAAAACTCTTAAATTAATTTAATTTTATCCTAATCGTGTGATGTATTTCTGGCTTTTTACCACTGTGCACGATACCTCGTTGCACAAGTTGAACGACAAAACAACTAACGTTTTATTGATTTCTCTTTCCAGGACGCATTATAATTTAAGCACAATTTCTTATAACTTATGTAAACGGTATATTATGCTAATAAAGCTAAGTGTAAAAGGAAATTATCGATGTGCATTTAGCACTGGAAATAATAATGCGCACTATTATGTATGTCAACGCTGCAGACAACGCATTAACTTTTCCTATTCAGGATTTTAAAAATCAATTTTTTCAATGAGTTTCCAGACATTCGTTGTGGATCACATCCTAACACGTGCATACCCAACGAGGTTCCTTAAAAAGTGGGGCCTACCATCTCAACTTGAAAGATTTTTTTTTAAATACCGGTAGTAAATTATTAATTTTTGTAATGGAAGTCTATCAAAAGATTCTTATGATTACACTAGACTGTATTCGTAAGTACAATGCGTTGAAGCTGCATACAAGGGGGAACTTTCTAAATAAAATAAATTCATTAAATTTTAAACAGAATAAAATACGGTAACGATAAAGAACCTAATTGAAGTAAACTGCAACCGCTCAAAAAACCTAAGGGTGACCAATGAGACGCCAAGTCGTCCATAAAAAAGCACGGAAAAGTATTGCTTAAAAAGGATATTTTAAATTAAGGCATTTTTTTTTAACATTAAATTTGTATTATCAAAATAATAAGTTTGTTATTTCGTTGCTGGTAGAAGTTTATTGTCAACTATTGTGCGACTGAATAATAAAGTGGAGCTGAAAGTGTAGGATATGTGTTTTATGTAGGGGGGGGGTATTTGGATATGTGAACGATGAATGTTTGCAGCAGCAGTCAACGTCAAACGTTTCAAATCGAATCCAATTCAATGGAAGGCAAAAAAAATAATACTTACTAAGAGCAATGCTGTATTAAAAGTGACTTTTACGAAGTAAAATAACTTCAGGAATACGATTCCGGGGGTCTCTAACTTTTATCTCATTGATTTGACATGTACTGTACGTTTCGTTTTTCGCATGGAACTTTAACCCCGAAAGCCATGTGCTCTTTTTGAATGTGAGTGCTTTCTAACTAGCTTTTAAAATAAAATAAATCCTTTTCTTTTTAATTACAAGTTCTTCACTATTTTACGTTAATTATTATCACAGTCCTAAAATTCGTAATTATTCTAAAATAAAATTAATATTATTAAAATATTATACATCGATAATAATAATTTATTAGAAGTTATTATTGGCGTCGACAGCTGACATAGAGTGACATAAAAATAACAATACTTGGAAAAGTTTATTTATGTATTAAAGTGAATGACGCAAGTTGTCAGAGGAGTTCGGGGAAAGGGGGAGGTAATAATAAATCATTGTCAAACTGTGTGTTTAAGTTAGCAACAGGTAGTAAAATAAAAATACACGAAACTAAATTCTCAGAATTTAATTCCTCGTACAACTCCTCAAAACATTTAACTTTTTAAATGTACTGGTATTAAAAAATTACGAATTAATATTTTTATTTTATAAATTTAATTAGTATTTCAATTTAATGAAAAAAAAATCAAAATGTAGTTCACCTAATTATTATTATAGTACTCGGTGGTTCAATAAAAAGTAGACCACCGTGCAATTAAATTTTTGTAATTTTATAAACAAAAAATATACAAATTTTAATTTTATTTTTTATACAGTTAAATAATTTGTAAACGGTTCTTTAGAAAGCGATATTTTTCGTGGCGTACTGCTACTTATACAGTACAAACAGAGGTTTTTCCTGCGTTATACAATAACGTTATGAATGACATTATAATTAAATTCTCCGTAATTCCCCAATTCACCTCGTTCATCAAAAGCGAAAAGCAAACAACAATATTTCACCATAAATTCATGCGCTCTCAATATTATTCTTCACAAAAAATTCGACGCAATTTAGATTTAAAGTGTTTTTTTTTTACTGCTTCGAGAATCGAAAAAAAATGAAATTCCTGGTTGCTCTTCTTGTCGCTTTCCTCTTCATTCAAGTAAATAATATTTCCATAATTATTTTTTTTCACCGGTAGTTAAAAAAATAATTATTTTATAATGTTGTAATTAGATAATTTTAATTTAAATACAGAGTAGAAATTATTATTATTATAAGGATTTGTGAGAAAGTTTTTGTATGGTTTTTTGCACTTAAACGGAGCTTATTTAAAAATGACGTTTAAGAGTAGGCTACTATTTGTTGTTGGTTTACAGGTGGTAGTGCTCGGCTCATCTAATGATGATGACGTAGATGAGGTGAAATTAGAGGAACGTGGCAACGTGCTTCCTCTCATCTTCAGCTTCATCTCCACCGTGGCCGGCTTCGCCTCTGGCATCGTTAGCTTCATCACCAACTTAGTTAATATGGGTTAGAATTAATGAGCTAAGTTTAAAAAATGTTCTAAACTAAGAAATAAACGTTAATTTCAGCTTAATTAGCGTTCGTTCTAATAATGTTAATTCGAGAGAAAGTATAGACGGCGATTTATTTAGTTTATTAGTTAATTAATTTAATGGAGCAGCTTTTGAGATGAAACGATGAGGACTAGTACATTTCGGGTCGAAGAAAGTCCTTTGATTTGGCCGTTGGAAGTATCGAGAGAAGGGACCAAGTCTTCATCGTTGCCTCATCAACTATCTCCATACAGTACTTTGTGACTTAAACTTTTAAGAGTTTGAAAAAGAGTAGGTTACCGTACCTTAGGCGAAAGTAAAGAAGAAATGATCTAATTCCGTTTCATCTAATTCCACTGTACCGGTAAATGATACCGCGTTACACAGGTTGAACGATTCTCTAAGTAACTTTTATATTGATCCCATCTTTTCATGATACTAACATTATAAATTTTAGCCGGATGTTTTTACCATAAGTAAATAGTGTACGCTAAAAGCCAAGTTTAAAATTTTAGTTTCTGGCTCTACAAATCGATGATACGCATTTCATGCCGGATGTTTTAAAAGCTCCCTGATGTTTGTCAACGCACTAGTTTTGATGTTCAGGAAATTGAAAATCAATTACTTTTTGAAACACTACGTGCGTTTGAGGGTCGATATGAGCACCGCATGGGCGGGGTAATGCGATCATCGTAGTGTCACTATAGTGAGAGAAAGAAATTCACAACAAACCATCACAACGCAGTAGGACTCCCATTCACTGCACATCTAGACTTAGCTAACTGCTCCTCAAAATTAAGTTAAGTTAATTTCGTTATTTTTATGTTGCCAAACCTGGGTGTAAAAGAGTAATGTAAGTAGTGGCAGGTGTTTTTAAAGGTCGCTTAGCAACGTAGAAAAGAGAACACAAAAAGGAAGGAGAGATACAGGAATAAATATGCCGACGTTAAAAACTGTTGTCAGCTTCTATCAGTTTGTTTTTCGATTGCATTTAGTGGACTTGACGCCACCCACTAATAAGTTTAAGCGGGTGGCGACTGTCTTGAGATGGCTGACAAATGCTTTTCTGACATTTTTGTTTTTATATTCAGCACACGATTTCACTTTTCACTACCGATCCTATCGCCGATACGAAAGATTTTCCTACACCAGTCATTTCTATCAGACTTTTCTTTTCTTCTGTTTCTCTCTCTCCTTTTTGGCCTTAATCTACTTTCGAATCAGCAGCCGAAACTTAAACATTAGCTCAATTTTGGATGCCATTTTAAAATTGTACGATAAATTTTTGAAGGGAGATGTGAGTTTTAACAAATATTTTTATTGTTCTATTGTAGTTTTTTTTAAACAATGCGTCCTAATTTTGTTATTCTTTAAAAGCATGATAACTTGTTCCGTTCCCTTAGACATTTCTATTTTTTTCGTGTTGATGCTAGGGTTATATATGTATTTTTGCTTGTATTTCCTGGCTCACTCTTGTCTGTTCTTTTCAATCCTAATGCGAATCCTGACTGATCTCCTGCGCCCCCCACCCCTGCCCTTGCTCCCTCACACCCACCGGAAGTATATTAAGCTGTATGAGGAAGTGCGTAAGTTAGCTAATGAGGTGAATGAGCTGTTCTCCCCTTTGCTGCTCCTCGCCTACGCCTCCAGCGTCCTAGGGGTCTCCATCCTCCTGGTGTTCAACGCCTCGCTTTTGGGTGAAGATTCTCCTTTAACTTATTTAAATTTTTCGTTCGCCATCGCTAGTTTAATTGCGAGTGTAATGTGTATCGATTGCATGACATATTGCAACAACCAGGTATGTAAATAATTCCATAAGACACAATAAGTGTTATTATTATAATGGGGTTTTTTGTTTATATAGCGTGAAAAGTACTTGAGAATGTTGCACTTTAACCTGTCAAAACAAGGGAAAAAGCGACTGATTTTAGTAAAATTTAGTTTTTCTTTTACCACTATCAGTGTTATGTTAAAAATTATAATAATTATTATTAAAGTCTCAATTGGATTTCAACACTTGGAGGATGAATGTACTGATTCAAGGTGAAGAGTGGTTTAACGTCGGTCGCTACATCCCCGTCGACGATTCCATTTTGCTCTTAGTATAATAATTAATTATAATAATATAACGTAATTCAATTATTAATTTATCTAACTCGCATATTTTCTTGTTATTTCTTTTTTTTTTTAAGGTCTTTCAAATGATTTACGACACTTCAACAAGTTTACAGATATTCGAGGGTACAGTAGTTTAAAATTGTGTTTTTGCGTTTTTACGTAGACATTATGATATAATTATAATTTGAATGGTTATCCAAATGCCACTCCAAAATAATGTCAATTCAATTTTTATTATTATCTCTATGACCACATTGATTAAAAATTTAAATTTAATTTTTTTTTTTTGTAAATCACAATTAATGTAAGCGAGCAAAAGCTGATTTCAACGAAATGTACTTACTTACTACTACTACTAGTATACAAACGGGTTTTAAATTATCTTTATTTAATGTTGCGAAATGTACCGTAATAATAATTTCTGTTTTACACAAACTTAGAATAAATGTATGTGATTATGTTAAAGTTGTAACTAATATGTTAATAGGTTTCCACTCGCAAATTTAAAATATTTGAGTGTTGATAATGATTGGATTAGCGTGTTGTTGTTCCAGGATCTCCTTTTGCTCCCTTTTCTCTTATCCGTCCATCAATTCCTGGTAAACCGTCTTTACCATTACTACCAGCCACACCTGGTGGCCCCCAAAGACCGTCCTGGCCGGGAGCTCCGTCTTTACCAGGGAATCCTGGAGGTCCTTTTGGTCCTACTATTCTAGCCTAAACATCCATCATACATTTTATATTAATTCAAAAAAAAATAAATAAAAACAAAATCAATTTCTAATTAATAATAATATTAAAATAAAAATGCGAAGAGTTTGTTTTATTTTATGTGCATTATAATTATGGAAGGACTATAAATATCTTTTAAAAGACATGAAATAGGGATTAAAGAAATTCTGGAAAAGTTCTAAGATTTTTTTTTTTTTTTGAATTTGGTTTAATAATTTAAAGTAACCTCAGTTATCTCATCTTTAAATTGATTAAATGTTTTCTCCAATTTCGAAAATATTTTTTCTAAGTGTCTGTGTTGGTCATTCATTTCTTCCTAAAAAAATCACAATTATTATTAAATTTTAAACTGTAACTTAATTGCGATCGATGTTACGCATACCTTAAAACGTTCATCTAGGCCAGACAAACATTGTTCACCAGGTGGACAACTCACACCTGGTGTACCATTTATACCATCACGTCCTCTGTCTCCTACTGAGCCTTTGATTCCTGGAAGTCCAGGTTTACCTTCACTGCCTTGAAAGATAAGTTAAATTTATTTTTGATTTAAATTTATTATGAAATTTCTCCTACGTCATCACGATCTCCTTTCATTCCCGGAAGTCTCGGATATTCCCTTTCACCTTTTATTCCTGGGAAACCTGGTGGACCCGGTAAACCTCTTAAACCAGGTGCTCCAGTTTTACCCTCCGCTCCACTTCCATCTTCTTGAATCTTCGTAGAAATATTCTCAATTTTTTTAGATTGCTCGTCAATTATTTTGGAATATTCCCTAATTTTAATCGAATTTTCTTGAACTTTTCCTTCAAGATTTTGGCGGACATCCAAGGAATAGCTCGGAATCAGTTCAATCCGCGCATGAACTCTGCCTCCACCTTCGCCCTCCACGTTCTCGAGATGCTGCCGGCGGAAAAGATACTAAGCGTCTCTCTCACCAGACACTCGCTGGGTGCGTGGTTGGCGCAGATCACCGCTTTCACTCTCCAATTTTTAACCATCAAAAACAACAAATTCTATCGTAAAACTGAAAGCGACGTCTAGTATCACGCGCACACCGTTGGATTCGAAAGCCCCGGAAGTAAACCTAAGCTCACTAAATTAGCCCAACTTTTTTATTTCCAGTACCAAACTCCGCCGGAAACGCTGTTAACCAAGCTGGACATCACCAATTACCTGACTCTGCCTAATCGCATCAACTGCTGTCACGAACAAGTGGGCGAATTGAGGCAAATTATAATCGAAAAGTTAGAAGCCGGAAGTTCAATCGAGTTTTTGAAGCATCTCGATCATTATCATAACATGCAGAATATCGTGGATGCAATGAAAATCCAGGAAAATAACGCGACTGAAGTAAGGATGGGTACCAGATGGAAAGTGCTAGTGTGGCCCTCTTCGCGATGGCCAGAAAGGACGGCTTACAGTTCCAAAATCCCTATTAAATTTTTGAACGATATTTACGCGTGCATGAAACTGTGCAGTGAGGCTTTGATATTGTTTTTGGACGTGTACGTGACCAAAAGCGCGTCTAATGAACTGAAAGCCATGTGCTCTTTTTGAATGAACCAGCTTTTGTAATTAAATAAACTCTTTTTTTTTTTAACTACACCAAGTTCTTCACTGTTTTGCGTTACCGTAATTATTATCACAGTCGTAAAATTCGTAATTCTAAAATAAAATTAATATTTTTAATACATCGAGAATAATAATTTATCAGAAGTTATTATTGGCGCCGACAGCTGACATAGAGTGACGTAAAAATAATAATACTTGGAAAAGTTTATTTATGTAAGTGAATGACGCAAGTTGGCAGATGGATTCGGGGAAAGGGAAAGTAATAATATATCATTGTCAAACTGTGTGTTTAAGTTAGAAACAGTAAGTAAAAAAAAAATACACGAAACACGAAACTAAATTCTCAGAATTTAATCCTCATACAACTTCTCAAAACAATTAACTTTTTAAATGTACTGGTAATAAAAAACGACGAATTAATATTTTTATTTTATAAATTTAATTAGTAGGCCTATTTCAATTTAATGAAGAAAAAAAAATCAATATGTAGTTCACCTAATTATTATTATAGTACACGGTGGTTCAATAAAAAGTAGGCCGGGCAATTCAATTTTTGTAATTTTATAAGCAAAAAATATACAAATTTTAATTTTATTTTTTAAACAGTTAAATAATTTATAAACGGTTCTTTAGAAGCGATATATTTCGGGCGTACTGTTACTTATAAAGTACAAACAGAGGTTTTTCCAACTGATTAAAAATAACGTTATGAATGACATTATAATTTTTTTCTCCGTAATTCCCCGATACACCCCTTCATCAACAGTGAAACGCAAAAGCAAACAATAATATTACGTGCCTAGAGGACTATAATTCACCGTAAATTCATGCGCTCTCAATATTATTCTTCGTAGGGGGGGGGGGGGGGAGGGGTACATCATCGTCAAACAGTTGTAACAATAGGAATGACGTTATAGTAGAACACCAGCCTGTCATCTTTCAGCCTGTTATACACTGGCAATAAAAAGAAATAAAATAAATATTAAGCGGGGAAATTTAACTTCGCTTGACGCGTGTGTTTACATGGGAAATTCCGTCGTCAACTGCAAAGGAAAACGTGCACAATTTTCTGGGTATAAATAAGGCCAAATATTCTACGATAAATCCATACTTCAATTTCTCTTAACTTTTAACTCTAAAGTAAAAAGAACTAATTATTAAGTTAATTGTTTTTCTGATCTTTTTAGAATCGAAAATGATGAAATACTTCGTTGCTCTTTTGTTCGCTCTTCTCTTCATTCAAGTAAATATTATATAACGTTTTTATTATTTTTATTGTTTAAAATAATATTTTATAACCGTAGAAATTATTGTAAAAAATTGATTTACTGTAGTTAATCATTTTCCAAAACTTATATCTTTATTAATTTTGATGACTTACTTTTATTATCATAAACATTTAAGCACTACTTAAATCTTAAAATTAAGTTCCATATAGTGTGGATGTAGATTTAAAAATTAAACCATAATAATAATTATAATGCGCAGTAGACGATTTAATTATATGAAGAAGTGAGATTTATTAGATGAAATTGAAAATTGATTTATAAAAATTGTAATAGTCATTAATTTTGTGGTTTTTTTTTTATTATAGGCTGTAGTGCTTGCGGAAGAGTCAGTTGATGGTGAAGTAGATGGAGAGGAGGATAAGTTGGGGGCCCGTGGCTCCAGTACAATTTTAAGCTTTATTACCAACCTCTTGCAAAGTCTCCTCGGAGGAGGGAAGAAATAAACTAACTTATAAAATAACTAAGAGTTAGCTTTAAAATGTTGTAAACTCAACAATAAATCTGAGCAAATCCTAAAACTAAAAATGTTTTCGAATTTTCTCTTAATTTTAGTAAAACAAAATGGCCACCGCCGCATGTCAATTTTTGTTGTAGTTTTTTAAACGTTAATAATAATAATTAATAAAAAAAAAAGTAAATTAATTTAATCAAACCGCATTTACATGTAAATTTCCAAGCTTAAACTTACACAAATTTATACGAAACTTAAAATTAAGTCTAAATTGAAATAATTAATAATAATAAAAATAATTATAATAACAATAAGAATGTAGCCTACACTTTTAAAACCCTTAAATTAATTTAATTTTTTTATAATCGTGTGATGTATTTCTGGCTTTTTACTACTGCGCACGACACCTCGTTACACAGGTTAAACGACAAAACAACTAACGTTTTTTTGATTTCTTTTTCCAGAAAAAAGATATTTTTTTTTAAATACTTATAGTAAATTATTAATTTTTGTAAACGGGGTTTATCAAAAGATTCTTATGTTTGCCCTAGATTGTATCGTAAGTGCAATGCGCTGAAGTTCCATACAAGGGGGAAGTTTCTAAATAAAATAAAAGCGCAGAAAAGTATTGTTTAAAAAAGTAATATTTTAAATTAAAGCATTTTTTTAACATTAAATTTGTATTATTAAAATAATAATAATTTTTAATAGACGTCATTTTGTTACTGTTAAAAGTCATTAATATTCAGTCGCACAATCGTTGATTGAACATAGTGGAGCTGAAAGTGTATGTGTTTCATGTGGGTGGTTTATTTGGATAATGTGAACGATGAATGTTTGCAGCAGCAGTCAACGTCAACGTCAAACGTTTCAAATCGAATCCAATTTAATCGAGGGCAAAAAAAAAAAAAATAATAATACCTACTAAAAGTAATACTGCACTAAAAGTGACTTTTACGAAGTAAAATAATATCAAGGAATCCGATTCCGGAGGTCTCTAACTTTTATCTCATTGATTTGACATGTACTGCACGTTTTGTTTTTTAGTTAGAACTTTAACCCTGAAAGCCATGTGTTTTTTTTGAATGAACCAGTTTTTGTAATTAAATAAATTCTTTTCTTTTTAATTACAACTAGTTTTTCATTGTTTTACGTTAATTATTATCACAATCCTAAAATTCGTAATTCTAAAATAAAATTATTATTATTAAAATATTATACATCGATAATAATAATTTATTAGAAGTCATTTTATGTCACTCTATGTCAGCTGTCGGCGCTAAAAACAATACTAGGAAAAGTTTATTTATCTAAGTGAATGACGCAAGTTGGCAGATGGATTCAGGGAAAGGGGGAGGTAATAATATATCATTGTCAAACTGTGTGTTTAAGTTAGAGACAGGTAGTAAAAAAAAAATACCCGAAACTAAATTCTCAGAATTTAATCCTCATACAACTCCTCAAAACAATTAAGTTTTTTAATACCGGTATTAAAAAAAAAACAAATTAATATTTTTATGTTATAAATTTAATTAGTATTTCAACTTAATAATAATTAGGTGAACTACATATTGATTTTTTTTTATTATAGTACTCGGTGGTTCAATAAAAAGTAGGCCGTACAATTAAATTTTTGTAATTTTATAAGCAAAAAATATACAAATTTTAATTTTATTTTTTACACAGTTAAATAATTTATAAACGGTTCGTTAGAAGCGATATTTTTCGGGCGTACTGTTACTTATACAGTACAAACAAAGGTTTTTCCAGCTGATTAAAAATAACGTTATGAATGACATTACTGTATAGTTATTTTTTCCGTAATTCCCCGATACACCCCTTCATCAACAGCGAAAAGCAAAAGCAAACCATAATATTACGTGCCCAGAGGACAATATTTCACCGTAAATTCATGCGCTCTCAATATTATTCTTCGTAGGAGGGGGGGAGGGGTACATCACCGTCAAACAGTTGTAACATCAGGAATGACGTTATACTGTAGTAGAACAATAGCCTGTCATCTTTCAGCCGGTTACACACTGGAAATAAAAAGAAATAAAATAAATATTAAGCAGGGAAATTTAACTTCGTTTGATGCGTGTATTTACTTGGCAAATTCCGTCGTCAACTGCCACGGAAAACGCGCGCATTTTTCTGGGTATAAATAAAGCCAAATATTGTACGGTAAATCCATACTTCAATTTCTCTTAACTCTAAAGTAAAAAGAACTAATTAAGTTAATTGTTTTTCTGGTTTTTTGTAAATCGGAAATGATGAAATTCTTTGTTGCTCTACTGTTTGCTTTCCTCTTCATTCAAGTAGGCTAAATATTATAACGTTTTCATTATTTTTAGGGTAAGGGAAAAAAGTCACTTTAGACCAAATTCGATAAATCGAATAATTGTGAGTATCAATTTAGTGCTATTTTTGCAATGAAATAGGAGCTGGTGCACCATACTGGTGAATGTGTTCCTTCCTAAATTTAAATATTTTCAACGAATTCTGCCAACTTTAAACGATTTAACTTTCTCAAATAGAAGTTTTTATCAACTGCATTGAGATAAAAATTCATGGCACACAATAACATTTTTTTTATAAAACTATTTTTCAATGAGAAAATTAAAAAATCGCCGAGCATCAAAAAACCCTACTTGTTTAGATGGCTGAAAAACTTAAATTAGGCGGTAAAAAAAAGTTGTCAATTTAGGTAATAGTCAAAGACATGTTAACCAACATGTTCACTAAAAAAAAAAAATATAGATCAAATATAGAGCAGAAATTAAATAAAATTGCACGGACTTTTTGACCCGTCCTCGTATGTGTTACATGAGGGTGGTTTATTTAAATATGTGAACAATGAATATTTGCAGCAGCAGGCAACATCAACGTCAAACGTTTTTTTCAAACGTTTATTTCAAATTGAATCCAATCCAATCGAGGGCAAAAAAAAAATAATACCTACTAAGAGTAATACTGTGTTAAAAGTAACTTTTACGAAGTAAAATAACCTCAGGAATACGATTCCGGGGATTTCTAATTCTTTTCTCATTGATTTGACATGTATTGTACGTTTCGTTTTTCAGCTGGAACTTTAACTTCGAAAGCCATGTGCTCTTTTTGAATGAACCAAATTTCACTCCAAATAATGTCAATTTATTTTTTATTACATTCTCTATGACCACATTGGGTAAAAATTTAAATTTATTTATTTTTTTTTTGTAAATCGCAATATTATTAGAATAAATCTACTTAAAAATTTTGAAATTACTAGTTTTAAAACTATCGAAATCTTAAAACGTAGAAATCTATCACGAAAATTATTCCCTCAAAATGAGACTGACTTTCAATCGAAAAAAGTAGTTTTCAAAATGTGTTTAATTAATTTTTTCATAATTATTATAATATTGAAAAAAAATGTCAAAATTGATTTTAATTAAACTAAACTACATTATAATAATTTTTGCATAGTCAAATAATTCTACATAGTTTCCACTCACAAATTTAAAATTATATTGAGCGTTGATAATGATAGGATTAGCGTGTTGTTCCAGGATCTCCTTTCTCTCCCTTTTCTCCTATCCGTCCATCAATTCCTGGTAAACCGTCTTTTCCATTACTACCAGCCACACCTGGTGCCCCCCGAAAACCGTCCTGGCCGGGAAGACCATTTATACCAGGGAATCCTTGAGGACCGGGAAATCCAGGAGGTCCTACTGGTCCTTCTTTTCCAGTCTAAACATCCATCATACATTTCATATTAATACAAAAAAATTAATAATTTTAATCTTTAATATCAAAAAAAAAAAGTGTGAATTTTTTTTTTATTCTATGTACGAGTATATTATAATTATGGGAGGACTATGAATATCACTTAAAGACATGAAATAGAGCAATGAAATTATTCTGGGAAGGTTCTAGATTTTTTTTTCTTTTGAATTTGGTTTAATAATTTAAAATACCTAATTTTAATTACCTCATCTTTAAATTGATTAAATGTTTTCTCAAATTTAGTAAATCTTTTTTCTAAGTTTCCGTGTTTGTCATCCATTTCTTCCTAAGAAAATGACAATTATTAAATTTTAAACTGTAACTTAATTGCAATCGATGTTACACATACCTTAAAACGTTCATCTAGGCCGGACAAACATTGTTTACCAGGTGGACAACTTACACCTGGTGTACCATTTATACCATCACCTCCTCTGTCTCCTACTAAACCTTTGATTCCTGGATGTACAAGCATACCTTGAAGGTTAAGTTAAATTTATTATTGATTTATATTTAGAATGAAATTTCTCCTACGTCACCATCATCTCCTTTCATTCCCGGAGCTCCTGGATATCCCCTTTCACCTTTTTTTCCTGGCAAACCTGGTGGGCTCGGAAAGCCTGGTCTTCCCGGTAAACCTTCAGTTTTACCCTCCGGTCCACTTCCATTTTCTTGAATTTTCGCGGAATTATTCTCAATTTTTTTCGATTGCTCGTCAATTATTTTTGAATTTTCCCCAATTTTAATCGAATTTTCTCCAACTTTTCTTTCAAGATCTTTGAACTTTTGGACATTGGTAACGTTCAAATCGTGCATGCTACGTTCATGTTGCAGGAGTTTTTCCTCGTGTTCCCGGAGGCTTTGGATATTTTTGCTGAGGTTATTTGAAATTTCGTAAGTTTTCAAATTTGAACTGGCCAGCATTTTGTTAATCTGTGGCACACTTCGTTCGCAACAATCCGTCGCGTTTTTATGCTCCACCTCTGTACTGTCGTTATACTCGAAGCCACCTAAAACGCTCGCTAATTTTTCTTCCAATTTGTTTATTTTTTCGCTACTTTTTCCCACTTCCGATTCGCATTTCTCGTTCAACCTGGCGTTTCGTTCGTTCTGTCAAAAATAATATAATAAAATCGATAATTTGGCAAAGTGAAACTCTGAAGATTATTATTCGTTATTAATAAACCCACTTTTTTATTTTATTTTTGTATGGAATTTGCCGATAAAAATTCAATTCGTACTTACTAGTTTAGAGATGAGATCCGTAACATCTTCTAAAGCCCTCTCTAACTTTCTAATTCTCTTTTCTAAAATGTTATGTTTGTCGTCCGTTTGCTCCTATTCGAATTATGAGAAACTAGAAATCTATTGTATTAACTTATTATAAATAACATATTTACATGTTTTCTGTCATATTCAGTCATTTTGCTGTCATATTTAGTAATTTTGCTGTCATATTTAGTAATTTTGCTGTCATATTTAGTAATTTTGCTGTCAAAGTCAATAGAACGAGAATAACTTCCGCTTTCACTGCCATCTTTATTGGAATTCAATTTTAGTTTAATTTTTCTTATTAAAAATTTAGAATTTTTTTTTAAATTTTTTTGAAACAAAAATGTTGCTACTAACTTTGATTTTGTATTAAATGTTGTTGACTGCAATTGAACAGGAAACATAAAGTCCATAACATTAAAAGAGCTTTATTGATTTTTAAAGCTGCATTCAACTTTGTTTTACTAAACATTTTAAATTTAATTAAAGCATTAAATTAGACATTGAATTTTTACCTCATTTTTATTTCATTCGCAGCCGATTTTTGTTTCTCTCAAATGAATAACTTCTTAAATAACCACACACAATATTAAGATTGATAAATTATTATTATTATTTTTTTGTTTCTTCTGATTTGTAGTTTCGATCTGATTTCTTATGAAACTTCCTTTTACATAATATAAAAAGGGTAAAGACAACTAAACATCTACTTCATTTCTAAATTTATCTAACCTTGGGTTTTTTTTTTTTTTTTTTTTTTTGTTAAATTCAACATCCAAATTCAAAATCCAAAATTCAATAAGTTAAAAAATATTTAATTTTTTTTTTTTTTTAATTTAAACTTGCGAAGTAACTTTTTTTTTTAATAATAGTCTATTAATTATTTATTGTTTATTATAGATTTTATCCTAAATACTGAATTAAATTTTTTTTATAACAATTTGTTTTCTTTTTGACGTGACAACTGTCGCCATCTATCGCTTAGTTGAAGCAATTCACTCGTAAATAAAGGCTGTGACCTCGATTTTTATTTTGAAAAGTGATTACGTGGTGAAGTACGCAGAGGGAATGGAGAGTGGCTGTAGGGCGAGTGTGTAGGGTGAACGTTAAATAACACTACTGTATTAAATAAATTTTTTTTTTTTTTATTATCAAGATCATTAATCATAACTTACAACAGTCAGCGCACTTGAATACAGCAACAACTTATATTAATATTATTTACACATTAATAATTTGATATCAGACAAATTTATTATCTATAAAAAAAATTTGAGATTTACTGTAGATTAAAAAAAATAGATTAAATAATTATTGCAATATTTTGATCACTTATGAATGAATCGGATGAACCGTAGTTTATTTACAAAAAAACTAAAAATAATTATAGTAAAAGAAAAAATTATTTTGAAACCAAAAGTAATGAAACAAAACGTTTATTAATCAATGGCCCGCGTACCGCTTCAAAATGGTAAACAAACTTTAATAAGAGCGATGAACCTCCCGCGATGACGACAAGATAGCGATGAGCGTGTGAATGTGGATGACGTCAGCTGATCGGGTGAGAAAGGGGAACGTGCACGCAACACCCCCGTTTATAGTAACTGTAGGATGACATCATGACACACTCATCGTCAAGAGTTATGTGCTACTGAGGTTGCGTCTTCTATTCGATCTAATGGATTAAACGGAATTTATAATTCATCATTGTGACTGTTGATGATCTAAAGTGAAACTCGTTTCATTATTCAGAATACATGTATATATATATATATATTTTTTTTTTTTGTGGTTGAGCCTTCTGGGTCACCATAGTAGAGTGTGAAACGAAAGTATTTTGCAGGAGAGACAAACAGAGAGAGAGAGAGGGAAAAGTCCTTGAGATACGAAATAGCTGCTAAAAATATCTAGTGACCCACATACAGCAATATATTTTTCGAGTGTGAACGCAGCTTTTCTTAATCGCTTCAAAATCTTAAATGTGAAAGAAAATTCATTTCGGTTGCGCGAAAAATGTATTAATTGTGGCTAATTAATATTTTTTTTTTGTAATCAAAAAATCTACCAAGTTAAGAAAGTTTGAGGGTGACGACAACCTTGAAGAAGAAGAGTTTTCCAAAAATATATTATTCAGGTAAGATTTACATACAATAATAAAAATAATAATTGTTATGTTAATGGTTTGAAAAGTTTTTACGACAATTTTTATTTAAAAAAAAATGTTCGTTTATTTATGAATGAAATATCGGAAAAATTTTATCTCATTGGTGGGTAAAAAAAGGTTTTATCCGGTAAACTGGAAATAAAAAAAAAAAATAGGACTATGACCTCTGTTCAATCTACAGTCCTTGAAACCGTTACTACTGTTGAGAACGGTATAACTTTGACTTTAACAACCGGCGGTGTGGGTGGAGTCATTGGGATGACATAATGTAATAATTACGTAATAGCAGTGTATCAGCTAAGAAAAAAAAAAAATTTAAACGATAGCGTCCAAAATATTGAGATAAAAATCAAACCAGTTTAACGAGAAAATTATTTAAATTTTTAAGAAAATCAAAATAATTAATTTTATTAATGAAGATCTTAAATTAATTAAAATGTCATGTATACTATTTTTAGATCCCAAAGTAAAAATAAACAATTGCCTGGAATGCTTTCGAGACCTTCGTGACCTGTTGTTGATATTTTTACACTCTATTGGTTCCGGTTATTATTGGGTTAAAAATGTTAAATATTTAAAAAAAAATAATGTGTTTTTTAAAATATTTTCTTTTTTTAGGTTAAAAAAAAAAAAATGGAAATGCATCTGGATATTCTCAATAAACTGTTCTTCGAATCGCCCAACAAACTCAAATATCTCAACCCCAAATTTAACGAACACGTGGCCGTACGAACTGCCTTTAACATCGACCAAGTTTCTGCTCCAGAAAAATCGTTTTATCCATCCGACAAAACGGTATCCGAATTGGCATCGGCGGTTTACGACGACCATCCTTCCCTCGAGGGATGGACACTACTGACCACCGCTTTCAACGAAGGCGATGGCTACTTCGGAGCGGCTTTCTTGAACGACGACAACCAGCAGCTGGTCATCGCTCATCGAGGAACCAATAGGAAACAGATGAAAGCTTTCGTCAACGACGTACTAGACGACATCCAGGGAATAGCCCGGAATCAGTTCATTCCGCGCATGAACTCAGCCTCCACTTTCGCCCTCCGCGTTCTCGAGATACTTCCGGCTGAAAAGATACTAAGCGTCTCTCTCACCGGACACTCGCTGGGAGCGTGGTTGGCGCAGATCACCGCTTTCACTCTCGAATTCTTAACCATCAAAAACAACAAATTCTGTCGTAAAACTGAAAGCGACGTCAAATATCACGCGCACACCGTTGGATTCGAAAGCCCCGGAAGTAAACCTATGCTCACTAAATTAGCCAAACTTTTTTATTTCCAGTACCAAACTCCGCCGGAAACGCTGTTAGCCAAGCTGGACATCACCAATTACCTGACTCTGCCTAATCGCATCAACTGCTGTCACGAACAAGTGGGCGAGTTGAGGCAAATTATTGTCGAAAAGTTAGGAGCCGGAAGTTCAATCGAGTTTTTGAAAGAGATGAAGTATCTCGCTCATTATCACAACATGCAGAATATTGTCGATGCAATGAAAATCCAGGAAAACAACGCGACTGAAGTAGGGATGGGTACAAGATTGAAAGTGCTTGTGTGGCCCTCTTCGCGGTGGCCGGAAAGGACGGCTTCCAATTCCAAAATCCCTATTACATTTTTGGACGATATTTACGCGTACATGAAACTGTGTAGTCAGGCTTTGATATTGTTTTTGGACGTGTACGTGACCAAAAGCGCGTCTACGGAACTGAAAGGTGACCACAAAAAGATGAAACGACCCATCGACGAAGCGGAGATCGATGGTTCATGCGCTTACGGAATTCCTTCCAAATTCGAAGTGAGAAGGATGGACGAATTGAGGTGCCCACTTAACGTTTTCACCGAAACGGAGTACACTTTCTTATCCAATTGGTTGTTATTAATTACGAAACAAAAGATCAGGTGTAACATCGATTTTGATGTGGAGGAAAATGTTATGAGTTTAGAAAGTTACATGCAATTGTTACCACGTGTTGACATCGACGAAAATGAAGGAATAATTGAATGCCGAAGTAAATTGGACGTGAACAGAGTGGTATATTTAGTTAAACTTCTGTTTAAAATGTTAACTCCTTTGCGAGCTCAACAACTAAACAAAGATATGGCCGAAAAATCGGAAACCAGTTTGACGATTTGTGAAAATGAGTCGAAAATTAACGTTCGGGAAATTGAGAAATACGATTTGCACTTTGAAGATACGATTGATTTAAAAGCGTTTTTGTGCTCCGGAAAAGAGAAGATTTTAGTCGTGAAATGTGCCGAGCAAAGTGTATTAGAGATGAGCAGCATTTATTGCGTTTTAACAAGCGAATTGAGGGCTGAAAAATACTGGTTTTTGAGTTGGGAACAAATTCGTCGGTTGGACGATTTGATTTATTTACAACGCACTTTCGAGTCGAAAAATGACGAGGAGGATTTCTCCATAGTTTTGGATTGTCGAAACGAGATGAGCAAAGATGATGACAATTTTTTGACTAGCTTAAGAGAGAACTTGCGATGTAAACTGATTTTAGCGGTGAATTCCGACAGTCAAATTTTGGAAAACAATAACGAAGAAATTAAGATAGTAAATTGCCAGCTGAAGTTTTCTAATCTTTCATTCGAATCGAAAGCGCGGTTAAACGAGACAATAGTAATGGGTGTAGAAGATGAAAGATGTAGTCTCAAGTTGAAACAATTGTTGGACGACGAAGGAAAAGATGCGCTAAGTTTGAAAACCATCGAAAAACTAAGCCGAAATGAAGCGAAATTAGAGAATTTTAACATCGAAGTAGATAATTTCCACACCTTTTTTGTGGAAATTAACGAAAAGGTAGTAGTTGGTAAATTTAAAGAAATTGTATCCAAAGATGACGAGTCAATTTTCATAGTTAGTGATAAACGTGATGAAAATAGCGAAGATTTACTCGAGATTTTTAACGAAAATAAAGAAAAATTGACGCTTTACATCGAAAAATATGACGATAGAATTTCGGAAAAGTTTAAAGATTTATGTAAAAAATATTCTACTACTTGTAAAAATATTTTTTGGTTACAATTAATCGATTCCCAAGAATTAAATTTACGACGAGTTTATCGAAAAGATTTATACACCCCAACCAACTTGCGCAAAAATACTAAGCTTAATCGCAAATCTTTTTTCAAGTTTTTATCTAAAATTGACACCGAAGACCAGTTCATTTTCGCTATAAATCCCGAAAAAATCGAGTTGAAAAATCCGGAGAAATTCTCCTCAAATTTCGACCTTGATTCCATTTTATCCAAACAACTGAAAAAACAATTCAACGAAAAATTCGATAAATCCGTTTTCTATTGCGATGAAAATGAAGCGCTAACTAAATTTAACGAGTTAATTAACGCAAACATCACAAACAAATCAGTTCATTGGATACAAATTCGCGGAGAAGCGGAATTGTATTGGCACGAATCACACGGCGCGATTCACCGTTTAACCCCGCATTTGGAACCGGATGAAGCCGAGTCCAGCAGTGAGCTCACCACCCGAGACTTAAGTAACGAACGTTTCGTGGTGATTTGCGACGAGCCAGGGATGGGCAAGTCTACTTCCCTCTCCAAATTCACCGAGGACTTGGCTAAAGATTACTGGGTCTTCAACCTCGATCTCGCCGCTCACCAACCGCAGTTACAATCGCTTTCGGTCGAAAACTTTAACGATATCGTGTCATTAATCGTCGATACCTTTAATTCGGAATTCAAGGATTTGTTGGCTCAAATTCTACTCTGCTCGCTAAGAAAACCCCAGTTCAAAAAAATCATCTTCCTGTTCGACGGTTTCGACGAGTTGAGTAAAGATGGTCGAGCAAAGATGCTGCGTATTTTGAAGATCTTAAAAGATGAATCTGAAAGTAAAATCTGGATCACCACTCGATACGAACACAAAAATGTTCTAGAAGATTGTTTATCCGTTCTTTCGGTTAAGTTTATCAAGTTTTCTAAGGATAAACAAATCGAATATTTAGTCAAATTTTGGCGATGTTGTTTACATTTCAACGGAATTAACGAGGTTTTATTAGCCAGTTACGCGAATGAGGTGTTGGCTGCGGCTGAAAAGAGTTTGGGCGAAGAAATTCCTAACTTTTTAGGCAATCCGCTGCACATCCGGATGGTGGCGGAAGTGGTGTGGTCGCTGTTCAAAAGACCAATGTGTGCCCAATACGCTTCTTTAGAGCTGAGTGAGAACTTTAAGTTCCAGAATTTCTTCCAGCAGTTTATTAAGATTAAGTACGACACGTACCTTCAGCGACAGAATGTGGCGCATTGCGATCACTTGGTGGCTTATTCCGTGCGTTCCATGCTGGAGAAACACTTTCGAAATGCGGCTGTGCGGTTGCTATTTCCGGCGGAAGCGAAAGATATATTCGGGGTAGAAGATGTGAGGGCGAGGGATGAAGTGATGAGTGGGTTGGTGAAGGTGGGTCTCATCGTGGTCCACTCTAGTACTGCCCAGCAGCTGCAACTACAGCAACCGCCGCAGTTTATCTATCGCGTTTTAGCCGAATATTTCGTGGTTGATTTTCTATTTTATTGGTTGAATAAATTTCGTCATCAACACCGAAATTTCGAATCAGCGGCAAATTTTCTCATCAATACGATTTTATTGGAGAAAGAGTATCGAATTATCAGGCAGTTTATTAATTATACTTTATTGAGTGATTTTGAAAAGTACAAATATATTTTAATGCGTCGATAAAAGATGCAAACCCAGAAAATATATATTTGTTTTTTTTGGTTTGGTTTTGTATTATGATTTTATTTTTTTTATGATTGTTCTTCTTATTATTGTTTTTTATGTACATGTAAAATGAAATATTGTACAATTAATTAACTTTTTCAAATTGATTTGAAAACACGTTGTTTTGCTCAAATAAAATTTGTCCTAGAAAAAAAAAATCTTTGATATAGTTTTTAATTTAAGAAAACTTAATTTTGGGAATAACTACATCCACCTTCTGCAAAACTATCGAAAATTTGAAATATTTACACTCGTTATTATTTTTGACAAGTTGTCCTGGAACAAACGTAGAGGGAAAACATGACACCGGGGGTGTTCCGCTTTGAAAACGCTTCGAATTAGATCCAGGTCAAAATGAATAAACGAACGCATTAGTCTCACGTGAATTATTTCGTAATGAACCTTTTAATTACCATCACAGTGGTTTTTTTGAGTGTTATAGACAATATTAATTAATGTTGCGCAAAATTATGCTCTGACGAAAAACTCCCGTTTAAATTAAAAAAAAAAATTGCATCGTAATTAAATTTTAGACTAAATTTAAGATAAAAATTAAGTGACCTTATTTTTGTCTACTAATAAATATTGTTACAGTATATCGACGTCATTAATAAATAAAATGAAATTAGATCTGTGTTTTATTTATCTAGGTCAAAAACGTCATACCGCAGTTGTCGTAGCTTTGTATCAACACTTGTATTTGCAAAGTGAAGTTAATGTACGTCGGATGGGAAATCCACATACAATTATTACTTTCTCCTCGAGTATAAAAATTGAATAGTAGTCGTGAACATTTCTCATCCAGTGCATGCACTCAAACTTTCCTTTCCCAAGCCATCAAAAAAAAAAAAAAAATTGCATAATTATTTAAGATAATTATTTAATTATTTTTTTCAGAACCGAAAATGAAATTGGTCGTTTTTCTGCTATTCGCTCTTCTCTTCACTCAAGTAATTTGTTTTATCATAATTTTCAATATTAGCGTTGTAATTAAATTAAATTAAATTTTAAATTAATTTATTTTTAATTATACGGTATGCGGAATTAGATGAAATTAAGCGCTAATTAAATTAAGAGACTTAATCGATTTATAACTGACCTTTGAACGTATGTAAAATTAAAATGTGGTCAAAACAAAAAATATTAGAATTAAAAAAATTCATGGAAGTGAATGACGTTATAATTGGTAGTTATTTTTGTTTGTTTGCGTAGGGTGTAGTGTTTGGCGAGGCGGCGAAGGAATCAGCTGATGTGATTGTGCGTAGGTTGGAGGTCCGCCATGTAGGACGACCAGCAATCCCAGCAATACCGGGCATACCAGGAACTCCAGACGCCTAAGGAGCACCAGGGAGGAGTAGATGGAGGGGTCGGAGGAGACAGAGAAAGCATTTCGTGTTCCTTAACCGAAAGAAAAAAAAAAACTAACACGATACTCGTTATTACAAAATAATGTTGTTTAAGTGTTCCAAACAATTAAATATACCAGTAAGTTTTTCAATTTATTGTTATTGATTGATCTTTATGAAGCCTATAGCAAAATAATTTTTTTTTATCTTAATTTTAAATCGAAATTTAAATTTTCTGCTAAAAGCTTTTTACCAGAGAAAAAAATTGCATTACGATTGAAAAATTCTTATACAAATATTAAATTTTTTGCTAAAAGCTTTTTACGAGAGAAAAAAAATTCCATTACGATTCGAAAATTTTTATACAAATATTAAATTTTCTGCTAAAAGCTTTTTAAGAGAAAAAAAAAAAAAAATACTATAATATTTTATTGAAAATTCTTATACAAACACATTAGCATTTTAAAATATTTTCAGCGTTAACATTATTAGTTTTTGCTTCTTGTGATCAATTTTATTAACTTTCCTTCACTCTCTATACATGTAAGTGAAATGTTTCGGTGTAGTTATTAACACACAAGCTGGTGTCGATAGTGAGTGTATCTCTCTTTCGGCTGTGGACCACTCTCGCGACTCTCCATCAATTCACTCTAAGCCAACATTTCAGTGATTCAAACAGCTCAACTTAATATTTTAAATTGTAATACCTGTAATGCTAATTTAACAAAATTGAATGAGAAATAAGTTTTAAATTCAATGAGTAAATCACAAACTGAGGATTTAGCAACTGATGAAAATTGTCTCTTAATTTTGGGGTGCGTCTTATCCTCCGAAACGTCTTCAAAGTCCGCAGAATAGGATTAGGGTATAGTCTTAGGTTTGTTGTTAACAACAAAGTACTGATAAGAAAAAAGAAATTTTTTTTATGTTAAAAGCCTTTTAACAGAAAAAATATATATATATATACATGTACATACAGTCTGTGAGTATATTCAATCTATCTTCACTCACTTTCTATAAATATAAGGGAAATGTTTTTGCGCAGTTATTCCGCTAAGATGGTGTTGTTGGTGAGTGTCTCTCTTTCGGCTGTGGACCAGATACAGGGATCGAAAGAGCGGTCTAGGAAGAGGATGTGGTTCCTCTTTCTCTCCGTCTCTTCACTCTTGGCCCTCTACCAGACAGCGCAAGTCATTTCGGACTATTTTCAGTAAATTTTATTGCAATAGAGATTATAAATTTACATATATTTTACTTCATTGTCTGTTTTATTAGAATTCGGATGAGTAGTTCACTAACTGATGAATTGGCAACTGATACTTTTGAAAACACTATTTGCTTTGGAAATCCAACTAACATTAAAAATAATATTAATAATACCAACGCAATTTTATTAAAAGTAAACCATTTGAAGTTTGAAACAACTGTTGAAGTGGGTAATAAAATGTTTTCAGATGAAAGGTTTGGACTTTTCGTGCAATATCACATCTCCATCTCTCTTCTGTCTCTCTCTTTTGACGGAAAGAGAGAGATTTGAGATTGGGTTTGACGTTAGAAATCAATATGTTGTGGTTATAAAAGATAAGGTTGTAAAGAGCATATTTAATAACTTGCACTATGGCAATTGTATAACCATACAAAGCGAAGGTACAGTATATATATTTTATTTATTTAAAAATAAGGTAAATATTACTTGTCAAAACTAATTTGTCAAATTTAATATGTTCAATTAGAGTTCTTCTACGATACTTGGATGTCATTGGAATCGCATTCTAAACTACAACTTTTCTTTCATGAAACGGAAACTCTACCTGTTTTGAAACCAGAAGATGAAATGGAGCGCTCTGTCGAACAAGAAATAAGCGTGGTTGTACATTTCAAAAAAGTAATGACTATTTCCGTTAAAATAGACTATATTAAATTGCATTGATTCTCTCGCAATAAAAACATTTAGGATTAGGTAGATTAATCATAGTTTTTATACTGATTATGTAATTAAATACGTTGTTTGATGATTATTATTAATAATTTATTTTGTTCTTGTAGACGATTTACGTAGATAAGACTTGGGCTTCTAATAGGGCATGCGCAACTGAACGTCCAATTATTACAGGGTGGAACAACTTTTATGAAAGTGTTCATAAAAAATCTTATAATTATTCAAAAAAAGTAAACATTAATAACCTTATAAAAACTAAAAAATCATTTTTTGTTATCAAATATTTATTTTGTATTTAATGCAGGGGTGCTTAGACCAGTGTTTATACAATTTAACCTTAACCTATTGCCAATGTATAATACCTCATTCGATGATAGGAGAAAATGTGCAGCGAATACCAATATGTACACGAAGTAAGTTTTATTGACATTTTAAATTACATGTAATATAATAATATTAGTCTTAACATTTGTTTTTAGTCTGTAATAAAATTCCACGAGAAAAATTGGATACTATGTGTGACTGCAAAACACCTTGCCAGTGAGTTATTATATTGCAAAAACATAACAGAGGTTGTTTTACCAAAACAATATGCGCGATGAATAATAAAAAATCTTTTTAATTTTAGGAATTTAGAAGTTAATGTTGAAACAATTCAATCAGAAATAGATGAGTTAGGGCCACAATCAATAGATGTAATAATAATTCAGTTCTTGACACAAACACAATGTACAATTTGAATTTATTGACATTACAATTACCGGTAGAATGCTACTTTATACCTCATTCACCCCTTTATCCTTATTTACATGACAATAACTGTTATGTAGTCATTGACTATTATCTTATAAGAACTTGAAGTTTTTAAATATAACAGAATAATTAGGGTTATTAGTAATGTGTCTGTAAGAATTAAAACTACTTGTTGTTATATACAGTGATTTATTTTGTCTTCATTGATCATGTAAACATTAGTTTAGCTGATCAAGATAAGATAACCAAGTAGAAACTGTATGCACTGGATTTGTAGTTTTTGCAAAAAGTATGACAAATTCCAGTAATTTTTAAAACATTTTCAATTAGATGACTTCAGCTGCAAGTATGGAACTTTACAACAAATCATTTGGTTCTGAACCCTTTGCAAACCCGAGGTAATTTTAAAACTGGACAAAAATAACTATTAACTGTAAGAATATAAATTTTAAAATAATTATTTAATGAAATTGGTTAATTTGTAACTGAAGCATATTTTCACTAAATTAACTTGTGAAAGATACCAAATTAGCAAAATAACATTGCTGAAATAACAAGTTGTGCAATAATCAATTGTGCACAACATTCACTGTATCCCATCATACTATTTAATAATACAGTATAAAACTCTTTTGACCCATGGTTTAAGTTAACATGCATTCCATGTTAACTTAAAATTCCATGGGCAAATAAGGCTTACATTTTTTTCTACAAATTATAGCAATAAGTCTGGTGAAGTGTTTCTACGATATTCTCTCACAAAGAGCTTCATGGCAAACGTGGAATACAAGCAGCCACAATTAAAAGTATTTACCGTAGATAGTTTAAAATTCAAAGCTTTAACTAGTATAGGAGCAGGTGTTGGGCAGCTAGCAAGTTGTATATACTTTCCACCTGTGTTGTTGTTTAATAATGGACAATTTTACTTTTAAAAGTTTAAGGGAATTTTTTAACACCCAAACTTTAATTTTAAATATTAAGTGCCTTTAAATTAATTAGACATTGTTGGAAATAGTTTCAACATCTTCTCTCTATATATGAAACTACAAAATCAGCACACAAAAAAAAAATAAATATATTAATAAAACTATTTTTATTTTGATATGTAGGTTGAAGATGTTTTAAGCAATATAGGTGGTACTTGGGGCTTGTGGATTGGCCTATCCTGCAGCATATTACTAACTACTGGATTAAAAACTATATTTAATGCACACAAGAAATTTTCCAAAAACATCATTCACATTTTTTATAATTTTATAAATTCATTGGGATTAATTTTTATTGGATCAGCATGTGTGTGGCAGACCTACATCACCATTGACGATTACTTGAAGTAACATTTTCTTATACAATTATTATTGTTCCATGTCTTTGCAAGACAACTCACTCATATTGTTATAATTGTAATAATGAATGCACACATTTGTTTAAATGGTTTTGTGAGTAATATTACAATATTTATACGAGTATGATTGTAGTAATTCTGGTGACTTATTTTCTGCTAAATTATTTTCATGTTGCCAAATATACATACGTTTCAAAATAGATTTAATTTTATTGCCTAACATGAAATAATGTGTAAATGCATGGCAACATCAAAGTTTCAATCTAAATAGTTATAATTTAACACAATTAACCTATTTCTTTGAAATATTTTAGGTATAAGGTGTTAAGTATAGAAACGATTGAGCCTCAGGATTTATTTCCCACCATTTATGTTTGCTCACATCCATCTATTTACATTGAGGATGTAGATAATGTAACATTAAGAAATAACCACATGTTGGCAGAAAAACTGGAAACTTTAAAAGCTCTTCTGGGAAATTACAAATTTCATCTGGTATGTAATATTCATTAATTATTAATTTATTATTTTTTGTGCTATTATTATTGTAAGATCCAAGTTTTGAAAATTTTAAATTATTAAAAGTTGCTTAAAGTTTGTTATTTTAAAAAAAATTAATTTGATACTATCATTTGCAGCTAAAATACATGTTTTCTTTAGGATCCACTGTTTGATTTATATTATACATCTGTCTTTACCAAAGAAGAGAAGTTGTTATTGGTTCCAAAAGTATCTGATTTTATGATAAAGTGTGAACTTGTTGGGGATTTTGGCTTAAAGTTGCCTTGCATGTAATTAAACATTATAATTATTAGATTTTATGTATCTTAAATAATTATTAAGTTTTACTTAAAGCTATGATAGGTATACAGTTTTAGATGGTCTACAACATATACCTACTGTTTGTGCTCTCATCAATCCTCAAAGAGCAAATCACAACGGCGAAAGGTTAAGAATTACAAGTAAGAAAATAAATTCAAAGTAAAGATTTTATTAAAAGACATTAATTAAACTATATTAAACAGATTTGAACATGCGAGTGGGTGCCGTTCGCAATAACTTTTACGCCGGCCAACAAATCCAGGCAAAAATTGGACTAAATCCATTTATAGCATTTACTGATATAGAAATGAGTAGAGAATGTTTTAAAAATAAATTCACCGTTGAACCGGGGGATTTAGTGGAAGCCACATTCACATTGGTATAAAGAATAGTTTTCATTAAATTATAAAAACCAATTATTATTTTAATGGTAAGATTAGACAGAAAGACGAAGATTACCTGCTCCTTATGCATCCAAGTGCGTTTCAGAAAATTCGAAATACCCAAAATTCACTGAGTTTACTGAAAATGAATTTAGTTTTAACTACTCTTACACTTATGAGGTAGAAATAATAAATGTAATTTTTTTTAATTAAACTAATAAGTAACTATTTGCAATTTAGGAGTGTCTTCATTACTGCTTACTTGAAGAATTTAAATTAAATGCAACGTTAACTGGTAATATAACAGAAGTTTACTTTTAGAAATAATAAGTCAATCTGGCACACACTAAGACAGAAGGGTCCTACTGTAGTAGTAGTAGTAGTAAGGGGTTTGAGCTGCCTTCCTTTTCCCTCCTTAATCCTATTAATGTAACATGCTATTATTATTTCAGATGTGTAATAATTTTTTTTGTACTTATTATCAGAGCAAGAAGTAAAAGACTGTATTTGTCACCAGCCGTGCACGTAATAAATTAATAAATATTATATCAATTCTATATCATTTATTTTTAATTATTTTTTTTTTGTTAACAGAGAAAAAGCATATGAGTTGAAAGTAATAAAGAAAAACTTTTTCAGTAAAAAAGTAAATTAATACAAAAAAAAAAAAAAATAACGTTATAAAATTCAATTTTAAACAATAAATTAAACCTTTTTTGTTTTTTTAGAAAATGAATCCTGATCAATTCCATAATGTAGAAAATTTCTTAGATTATTTGTGGTAATTTATTAAACAAAAATTCAAGAGTTTTTGAGTTAAATTATTTTAGAGAAATATTTTTTTTTGTTTTGTTAAATAATTATCTATGAATTAGGAATGGCTCAGCTGAAATTCGCATTAGTAGAGAATCCTACACAAAGAAATTGATTAAAGAAAAACCTGCAATTGACGTAAAAGTCATTTAATGCTTTTAATTTGCTGGAAAACGAGTCTAATTTTTTTTTTTTTTTAATTTAATTTAGCCCTTTAATTTGGTGGGAATGTTGGGTGGCATTACCGGTCTGTGGTTGGGCCAATCTATACTCTCCTTCATCATGGAAATACAACTGATGACAACAACGATCATGGAAAAATTTAAAAAGAAATTCAACAAGAAAAATAATATAAAATAGGTTTTTTTTTTTCATCACTTCAAAATTCACTAAATTAAAAAATATCTAGAGTATTAAATTTTATTCTACAGTACCATAATATTAAGAAACCGTGGCCTACATAAACAACTTAAAATATTGTAATTGCTGTAACTACACGCACCTATTTGAATCGTTTCGCAGTTCAAAATCTTTAATACCGTAATAATTTTATTATAATTTAAAAGTAAAACTATCGTAACTAATAATCGGCAGTATTCGTTTTGAATATTTTATTTTATTAATTAAGTAAAATATAGGACAAAATATTAAGGACAATAATAATAAGAAAATATTTCGTGTAAAAAAAAAAACCAGTTATTTTAAAACCAAAAATATTTCTATGACCAATACAATAAAAAGTGTAAAACCTAAACTTCCGCTTAATGACAGCTCTCCCCATCTATCCTCTATTTTAGGCAACTCATTTGTCAACAAACTTTCAAACACGGATAATAGAATTATTGTATTGTGGAAGATAACAAACGGGAATGGAGGGTTGTGCGTAGGGGGTGGATTGCGTTTGCGGGGTTTGTTTACGAATCAGTTGTCTAAAGCGGGCGACAGGTGGCACCAGCCCGTCTAAAGGTGATCCGGCTCTAGTGAACGGTTTAGTGAAAGTGAATCGTTCGATAATGGCGAGTATCAGCTGTTAGTGTATCAAATCTGTGAAAGTAAACATGTCATGCGAGCCTTAAAAACGGATAATAATATTCAAGTCAAGTTAACCGAGATTAGATGACGTTTATGATTGATTTGTGAGCGATTGATTCGAGGAGAGGAGTGATGGGCGGGTGCTGGTTGAGTGCGAAAAGAAGATGAGTGGTGCCTAACTAACACCGGTAATAAATAATGGTCCAAGAAGAAAATTATGATGAAGCTGCATTCGTCGATGAGTACAAGGTCAGAATAGGAACAAGGTAAACAAACAATCTTTTTTATTTACGTTTATTTCAACTCGCTAAAAATTATATCCGCCCCTCTCCACTTCCCCTTCTTAAAATTTCACCGAAAATTTCAACTTTATAAATTCAAGGTGAAATTGGCACTTCCGCTTATCGATACCGCTCGCCATCTATCGTCTACTTTTAACAACTCATTTGTAAACAAACTTTTTAACCTTGATGATAAGCTCCGTCCAAAGAGTAACTTACACGTACGTGTAGAATAACGTTAGGGAAATGGAAGCAGGGTGGTTGGCGATGAGTGGGTGGGAGGGTGGAAGCGATAACAAAGTTCAGCACTATTACATTACAAGTACATGTACTGTATCACAAGTCGATTTCCTAATGAAAAGAAATGGCTTTCAATATTTTTGCTGGGTGACTTTTTTTTATTAATATTTTATTTATAAATAATTTTGATTTTTAAAATTTTAACACGTTATATAGACTTAAAAATAACGATGAATCCATACACTATAAGTGCAATTAATAATACAAATAAAATGGACGATTCATTGTCACAATCTGCATTTTTGCAATAAAATGGAAGTGATATGGGAAAGATATCAAAGCTCACTCACTCGACTCGACTCATTAAAGGTTTCAATTTTGTTTCTAGTGGATGGATTTTTTTTTCTTCCATACCGGTATTTAAAGTATAAGAAAGTGCGTAATGGGAGTAGTGGTAGAGGGTTTTACGGGAGTGTTGGGAGTGGTACGAGAGATTGAAAACGAAACACGTGGTCGTTGCTCAAACGACAAAATTATGTCTTTAAATGCGCAGTTTTAGAGCTGAGCCAGAAATTGAAGTTTCAGAATTTTTTTCCAGCAATTTCTACCGCAAAACTTCTTGTTAATGCCATTTTATTAGATGAAAGAACATCGAATTATCAGACAATTTAATAATTTTATCTTATTGCATGATTTCGAAATATACCAATCTATTTTATGTATCGACCAAAAATAAGGTTATAATAATGTTCTGTTACAATTATTGATTTTATCGCATTAAAAAAATCAATGTATCTAATTTTATTAATTATTATTGTTGATTTTGTGATAAACGCGTTGTCACCTGACATTATTAAAAGTTGTTTCTTCATCGATTTAATTGATCTGGATTAATTAAAGAGATCTAAACACGAGATTCAGTAGAATTATTATCATTTTAGAATTTTAGATCAACAATTAAACTAGTTTATTACAGTAGATGAGAATGAAGTTGTTTATTGCGATTAAAAGTGAGTGTAACGTACGATAATGGCAGTGGTGAGCTATAATGTCAATAATTTTATTTCATAAAAAGCAAAAGTTTAATATTTTGTGAAGGATGTTTGTTTTTGATAAGTTGGCTTAGCAACGGTTACAGTAGTGTAGTGATTTGTAGCACCCCCCAATCAGATTGCAGGGATTTTGTGTGGGAGGCGTTTTCGACCAATCAG
>JAQGAZ010001030.1:0-38060 GCA_034692225.1 Polydesmus complanatus
CCTTCTTTTTTTTGATTTCCTATCACAACTCGTGAGGTGTCATCCGGTTCAAAATTGTGCTAAGAATGCTTTCTGTCAAAAAAAATGACGTAAAAGTTGAACCTGAAAGTTCATTTTAATCAAGCCTGGAAGTTTCAATTGAAAAAAATATGAATCGCATATTTATCATTTAATAGTAAAATGTTCTAATGTGTGTTCCAAAATGTTGTTTGACCACAACACACGCAGTGAAACGCATTGCCCGTCATTCACTATTGCTACATCAATCATTATCATAACTTAATCAAAATTTGCTTCTTTTCTGCGAATACGCCATTGTGACGTCAACTTTTAACTGGGGCAGCTCCTAAATTACTCTGTTAAAACTAATTCGATAAAATTTAACTCAGAACTTCATCGAAAAACTTTGATTTTTCTTTTTAATTTTTTTCAAATTAGGAAGATAATTAAAAGCACATTTCATGTGATGAGCTCTTAATAGCAAACACTTTTTAGTCAATCATTTTTCAAATTCAAAAGTGTCATTAAAATGACATCACAGCTCATAAAAGGAGCGGTTAAGATAAGAATTAAGCAAAAAGTGAAATTAATTTAGTTAGAAAAGATAAAAAAATAAAATGGTACTGTATTTATTAGAAAGATTTTTGGCTAAAGCGAGATCTTTTATTAAGTCTGGAGTGAAGTTATTTGGTGTTACGTAGACAACGGTCGGCAGGTCCGTTTTAATTAATTTACAACGGTAAGCGGAAAAAGCATTTTCTAATGATAAAGTGCGATACTGTAGTAGGTATGAAGCTAAGATGCTTAAGTCTCCTTAATCCCCCGCCTACCCTTCCTTCTATCTTGCGATGTTAGTGAAGACCTTAAAAACAATCTCAATTATTCCCTTGACCAACATTGTCATCGAAAGAAAACAATGTTTTTCATCATACATTTTTCTTTATCTATCTTTCTATACATTTACGTATATTTTTTAACGCATTGTTTATGCCAAATTTACATCAATAATTTTTGGTAGAAATTTTTCTGAATCTGATTTTAATTAAACGCATTCTAAATTTTTGTTGCACCAAAATATTTTGCGGATATTATGTTAGAATTTGTAGTTTTATTGTGTTAAATTTCAATGAAAATTTTTAAAAAAACTTTAAAGAAATAATAATCTATAAAAACTTGCAGTAAGCATTATGGAAGGTCGATCTTTAAATCGATAAGCATCGCCACGTTAACACCGATTTATGACGTCATTTTTTCTTATTTATTGTTAGCGTTTTAAGGTTTCTTCCACCGCAAAGTCTCGATTACTTTTTAAAAAAATTTAATCTAATTTTGTTTTCCTTTTTCGGAAAATATCATCGAAATAACGAAAGTCAAAGTTTTAGTTTTTAAAGAGTTGCGGTCGGGCTTTCGATAAAAAAAAAAGCATGTAGGCTATGTTGTATTTTTTAAAGGATGTACCGGTTGTACGTTTGTTAAACGAAATTAGTTTGCAGTTTCTACTCTCTTAATATACGCGATAATAGCCTAAGGGGGGGGGGGAGCGAGTTGTGCTTTAACATGAGAAATACAAACCAAATGTCCAATGTGTATCTATTTTATAATCGCATTTTTTTAAATACAATTGTTTATGAGTTGTACCAGTTAAAAATTGACGTCACAGTGACGTATGCGTAAGACCAATTTGATCAAGTTTTGGTCAAGTTCAAATCTCTGTGAGTTTACACCAACATTATAAAATTTCTTAATTTTGTTTTCGGAAAATTTTACAACACGAAAATTCTCTATCGGTGAAACATTTGTTATAATTTTACTTTATTTTTCTTGATAATACCGGTAATAATGAACTGAATTTTATAGGTTGAGTTTGTTATGTTGAGAGAGGCTTGAGATGACGTTGTTAAGGCTTGTTGCCGTTTCGAGTGCACTTCTAGTTTGTCAGAATTAAGTTTTTAACTATAAAAATTTAACTATTTGTATTTTTAACAATGAAAAGTTGTTTACATGTACACTCCATCTTAATAATAATTATCATACGAAAGTTGTAGTGCTTTATTTTTTCAAGTTTTTTTATTCGCAGTTGATTTAATAAAGTACGAGTACATGTACTTTTGCTTTATTATCTTCGATAAATTCCTGGTAGTTGTAACAATACATTTTTTAAAAAATAGATCTTGGGCGAATTCTAATTGTGGCAGCATTATATCCGATCCTTTTGGGGGGTTTTTTTTACGAGTATATACAGTATAAAATATTAGTTATTAACGTTCGTTCTACTTTGTTAAATGTTTATGGAAACCTGCAAAATAAAGTGCTATTTTCGACCTGACAACGAAAATCGTTATTTTGTTGGATAAACATTAGGAATATTATAAGATTAGGATTTTTAAATCTAGATTTAGCGGTTGAAGCCATGAGCCCATGCTCGGATTTACAAGTAGCCTATTACTCATTTTGAAAATAATAATTTAAAAAATATCGATAAATTCAATAATTGATTTTTCGTTTCATTTGTTTTTGATAGCCACAATATAGATTTAAACCCGTCGTACAACAATAATTATTATATGAGATCAGAATGAATTGAGAATAAAATAAAAAGTAGATACAATAAAATATTAAGAGTGATCTACTTGTATATACAGTACTGTACACTGTGTACAGTAGTAATTCCGAATCTAGAATCTAGGTAAATCTCGTTTGCATGTTCGGCCACAACAAAATAAGTTTTACTAAACCAATACCGGTCCAAGATTTCTTTTTTAATGAAATCTTCCTTTTTGATAAAGATCAAACTCGTATAACATAAAACCTTATCAAAGTAGGTGTGCGCAGGCGTTGTCTTTCAAAATGCTTTTGACGCTTTTCAAAGCCAGAAATTCGCTTGCTTTTCGTAGTTTTACGCGGCGTGGCATGAGACTGTTTTTATTACAATTTTGTATTTCTATTACAAATGTTCAAATAAATGTAGATGATATAAGAAGACTTACTCTTAAAAGCAGTTCTAAGACTTTTTTTTCAGACGGTGGAAAAAAGGACAAAATTGTTTCGAGTTTTGGAGGCAAAATGGCTTTTAAAACTCTTCCACTTCTAGAGTTCCAGAACTGCTCCAGAATTCTCTTTTAGTGAGCCGCTTACCCTAGTGGTGAAAGCATTGATTGGAATCTTTATAATAAATACAAAGTTTTTTTTTAAAACAGTCTCTCGTTAATTTTATGCCTCATACAGATTTAGCCAAGTCGTATTATTAGATCAGGATAAAAACGAGATTTAAATAAAGCTCAATCTTAAGGAATTCGCTATTAGAGATTATTTTTTTTTATGTTATTTACTCCGTATTTGTTTACATTTTCGATTAAACACAAAAATTTGAAGAAAATTTAATAAAAATATAACATTTTATGTTATCGATTTCGTTATTGAATTCCCATAAGTTTTTAAAAGAATATTGCATAATCCGAATATAAACAGCATTTATAAACATTAAACTCACATTCGATAGAAAATATTTCTGAAATCGTGGGGGGAAAAAAACAGATATTTATGCAGACCCTTTGGGATTTATGGGAAATTTCCGGATATGACGTCATTGCTTGAACTAGAGATTTTTCTTTCAAGTAAAATGGTCTCGAAGGAGATTCCGATAATCAAAAATTAAAATTATTGGATAAAAGTAATTAGGAACGAAGGAAAAATGGAAACCAATCAATATCCGAACATTTTAATGGTCGATTTGTTTTTCATTCGATATTTTTTAAGAGATTTTTTTATCGAGATTTTTGAGACTTTTTAAAATATTTAATACTTTCAGAATTTTAAATTTTGTTATACCGTACTGTATTTTTGGACTACCGGTATTTTAATATTTTCTTTTTTTAGTCGATTAAAATTTTTCGAAGGTTTAAAAAATAAAGAATAAATACTTGTAGAATGTATTTGTGTGAGTGTATTTACTCTAAGTTAAAGCTTTTGCGCGAAGTTAAATGTAATCCATTCTTTAAGTTTATTTATTATTTTTTTTAAAAAAAGAAATAATTTGAGGTTATATGCGAGCTCAATGCACCTTTAGTTGCTAAGGACATTCAAATCGTTGTGTTGATTTTATGTTGGAAAGTTGCAAAAAAATTAGAAATTTCCAGAGGTATTTCAGAACTTTGCCGACGTTTGCAAGATTTTTGGCATTTTAAAAGTTTGATTTTCTGAATTGTCGTGCACAAGTTTTTTGAATGTTCAAAATTATTGGAATTTTCAAAATTTAAAGTTTCGAATTGTGGAATTTGAAAAATTTTGGTTTTCATTATTATTTTTTGCTTTTTAATTTATTTTTTTGTTTATTTATTTTTGGATTTTTTAAAATTATTGTGGAATTTGGAGAAGTTTGTTTGTTCAGAATTTTTATTTTTATACTTTTTTTTTATATTTATACTTTTTGAAAAATTTTAAAATTAAAATTTTAGAATAGTGAAATTATGAGATTTAAAATAGTTTTAGCTATTAAAAATTTTATAATTAATGAATTTTTAAAAATTTAAACGTTGTGTTGTTTAAATATTTATGATTTTTGGACTTTTATAAACTGTATCTGGAGTTTTGGAAAGTTTTGACATCCAAAATTTTTATTGTCATTAAAACTTTTTGAAATTATTAACATTGAAATTATCCGGCAATGTGGAATAATGAGAACATTTTGACTTTTAACATTTTTTTTTTTTGTGGTTCAAATTTTTTTTAAATTTGAATTTTTAAAAGTTTTAACATATCGGAATGATTTGTATATTCGTAATTTATAGAATTTTCGAAGCTTATAATTTCAGGACTTTTAACTTAATGTTTTACAACTTTTGACAATTTTATGTTTAATTTTTGAAATGTCAAGAATAATTTTCGACATTTAATTTATTTCTTCTTGCTTCTCTCTCTTCCATTCCCCGCCTTCACCGCCTTCTCTTTAAAGCATAAATTAAAAATAGTACATTTTTTTACAAAAAATGATGCGATTAATAAGCAATTACGATAATTGGACTTGTACCTTAAGGATGATTTAATTAGTACAAAACAAGATTTTAATTAATCCGAGATTACATTTTTTTCTTTTATTTTTTTCTTTAAAAAAAAAATCATGTTTTTATGCATTTATTATTTGTAAAATAAAAATTGAAATAAGTGAGAAGGCGGTCTACGCATTCAAATTCTTATTGAGCGAATCTTAAAAGCGAGTGTAATTTTTTGGCAACATTTTTTGATTCAATGGTTGACTTTTTTTTATACTGTATAGATGTATATACACTATATTGATGTGTGTGTGTTTGAGGTGTGAAATTGTAAATCGGATTAAGTGGCTTCGTAACCCAGTCGGAAGTGGCGTTAATTTCGTCAACTTTTGTTGACATTGTCTTTCCCGCCCGCGCCTTCCCAAAACAAATCGGATTGTTGGTTTGAGGAGTGATTTTATAAGGGGTTTTTTTTATTTTTTTTTATTTGGTTGGAATAGGGGGAGGGGGAGCGCCACTCTGCGGTGAGGAGAGACGGAGGAGGGCTTTGCTAATGAGTGAAAAAAAATCAAAAAAGATAAAGAAAAAAGCTTTAGTTTGGCAATTGTTTTTTCTTTCGTACTTTCATCTTGGTTGTTGGCGTTGCCATCTCCATATGCAAATGATTTGTGCTGGATAGATAGATAGAGGGGGAGAGGGAGAATTGAAGAAGGAAGCCAAATCGTGTTAACTAATGATTGCACTCGAAATGATTGCTTCCTTTTTCTTTTTTTTTTTTCTTTCTATCTCTCTCTCATAACCAATCAACACAGAATAAAAAAAAAAAAAAGATTTTATTTATTTATTTATTTTTTTTTAAAAAAAAAAGTTTTTCGCTAATTAAGCTCCTTGAAAAATATGTTTGAGGGGAATTCGGTCATTTTTGATTAAGACTAAAAATAAAGAAAAAATTTTTTTTTATATAATTATTTCGATTTTTTTTTTCATCTAATTATTTATATTATTTTTTTTTTTTGAAGGGGGAGAGAAAAGATATTAAAAAAAAAAATAAATAACGAATGCGTGTGAGGATTTTCTTTATTATTATTATTTTTATGTGGGAGTGAAAATGCAATTAACTCAACCACCTTTTTTTCTGTTCTTTCTTCCGTTTCTTTTTTTTTTTATTGAATTCTATTTTTTTTTATTTACTAAAACCAAAGCAGGTGTTAATTTTCACACGTTTTTCATTTTTAGTTATGAGTCAACCGCCAACTTAAATTGAACGAGAGCTTTTTTTTTTTTTTTTCTTCTTTTTTTTCTGGGTAAGGATTGTTTATTAGCTGAGAGGGAGGAAGAAAAAAAAAAGTGTGTCAGGTTCAATTTAAGTTTGCGTTTACTGATGAATTCAATGGAGAGCACGAAAAAAAGTTTTTGGGGATATTTTTTTGGGGGAGGGGGTTGTGGATGAGAAGGAGGGTTTCGTTAGACGCCCTCTGGTGGAGAAGAAGAGTAGAGGGAGTGATGGAAATCCTCCAAAATCTCTCTACTTTTATTCCAGCTGCTTTTCTTCTCACCCTCTACCAGAATTATTCATGGCTAACGTTTCTCTGCCTCAACTCTATTCACACTCTCATACGGGAGTTTTCTTGTTTTCTTCTTCTTTTTCTTATTATATTTATTTTTTTCTCTTTTTTTTTTGTGTGTCTTAAAGCTTGCAAGCGGAAAGAAGATGCTCAGCAAAACCACAATTCATCTCAGCACCAGTCTCAGCATTCGCAACAGCAACATTCGCAACAACAGCAGCAGCAGCAGCAACAACATTCGCAACAACAGCAGCAGCAGCAACAGCAACAACAACAGCAGCAGCAGCAGCAGCAGACGACCAACAGCAACAGCAGTTCTACGGACCAACAGCCTCCTGCTCCCAAGAAACCTCGCTTGGTTTTTACAGATTTACAACGCCGTACGCTGCAGGCTATTTTTAAGGTACCCATCACTACCTCACATCTTTATATACCACACTTTTTTTATTTTGTTTTATTTCAATTTTTTTTTTTTTTTTAGTTTTTTTTTTTTTTTAGGTTGTTTTTATTATTTTTGATCATTGCTTCAGTTTCTTTAATTTATAAACGTAAGTTTTAAGGTTGTTTTTTTTATATATATAATTTTATTGTTTTAATTTTACATAATATTAACTTTTTGTTTGTGTACAATTTATTTGTACTTGTCTTGTTTACAGTTCTGCACTTGTCAGTTCCCCATTTTTACTCTACCACCCACATACAAATTTTTCCAGTCATACATTAGAATTTGGGCAGAAAATTATTGTTTTAAATAAATGAAATTAGGCTATAATTGGGTACCGGTATATTTTTAGTAAGATAACTCCACAAATGATAAATTTTGGACATAACAGCGGTAATGTTTTAGTAAATGAATAGAGAATTATTGTGCCGAATTTAACCAGGCAACTATTAAACTAAATACGGGTTTGTTTACAAGATATTGGCAAATTATCGTGTGTAAGATATGTTCGTACACTTACTTCATAAACACCCTCCATGTATTCTTCAAAAACTCTCGCGCAGTCACAAATCGCTCAAATTGAATCAAAAGAATTACGTGAAAAAAATAGAAAATCTGGGAAAAAATTTGCCAAAATAAAAAATTCGTTAGCAAAAAGTTAATTAGCATAAGACTGAGTGTAATTTTATGTAGAATTATTATTATTTTAAATGAGATTCTTCGATGTAGGCCTATTTATGAATACTCCGCGTTGAACACTAGAACGAGATAGGTTGTTAGAAATGTATTATACGGATGATATTAAAATTTGTTTATCAATTTTTAAAATTGTTGAATAAAACAGAAGATGAAAAGCTAATAATAACAATATTTGACATTTAGTATAATTGATATAGCTCTAAGCTAAACATACATAAAGTCGCGTGGTAATCAGTTCCAAATCCCATACTTTTAATTACATTTCATGCGGGTGTAGAATGTACGCTGTTTCATTAAATTTCGAAATTTTTATTTCGAAATAAATTAAAATTTGACGGTGACTTCATTAAAACTTCATTAGCGATATGTGAGCCCAACATTTTAAATTTTATTTAAGCAAACAAAAACACATGGAAACGTTCCCTAGGTTAAGTTGGATAAAAACAAAATAAGTTTACCCAAAATATTTTTGTTTACAATTCAATATAAGCGCTGAAAAAAAAAATAATAATTATTTTTTTCTAATGATTTTTATGAAGTTCAATGCTTTTTGGAATTAATTAATTTTGATGAAAATCGAGGAATTATTTAAGTTAGTTAGAGTATTACTGATTTCTATTCTCTACTTGGAAATATGTGCTCGAACCAGTAATTGTCTAAAATAATTAACGAGTGGTTAGCGCGAACGAAATAAACTTGAGTCCTAGTTAACTGAGTTGTTAGAAATCGGTTGTTAACAGGAAGTATGGAAAGTCATAACGCTAGATACTACCCTTATTGATTAGATTATTCGAGTGTGTATGTAGGTAGGGAGCGGGGAATCAACAACTTAATTGTTAATTCACCAGGGAATCTTAAATACCTTTTCAAACATAAAACACCTAATTCGAATAAGGCGAATCTTCGGGAACGGAATCAATGTTCCCCCTCGGATATGAAACGAAAACAACACGTTCAAAGCTCAAAACGTTGCGTGAAAATGGCCGTTTGTATTCATTAAATAAGTTTTAGATGAAAAATGTTTTAACGAATTCAGAATTTCGAAAGTCATAAAATCAACTAAATGAATGTATTTACTCGTATAATACAGTTGAATAGTACGTTGGTGAGTGTATCCAATGAATTCAGAGGTGAATGTCAATTTACATTTCCATTTAAAAGCATTTTGGAATTCAAATAGGTTACTGAGCAAGTTATTGGCTGAATAGAATGTGTGCTTATTATACTTGTATAATATAAGGTGCTCGTTATTGAGTGGTTCCGTTAAGTAACTAAACCCAAACTAGCTGTATATTTAGATTCTGAATAAGTTAAATGCAATGGAAAGGGAGATGCACTGATAATCGATGGTGCTTTTCCTCATGCCATCGAAAACACCTCATTGGTTTTCAAGTAAGAACTTGACCTTTAAGTTTGACCGTTTTTTCCATTCTGAAACTCTCCCAGTGATAAATGTCACCAAAAATATTCTTTAGACACTGTATATTTAAAAGGTTTTTATAACTTTTTTTTCTCGAACTTCTTATAATCCAATGAAAAAAAAAATTTGTTTTGATTTTTCAACTTCGAGAGTTAAGGATGTGTCTTAGAATCAATGGCGTTTTAAATTTCCTGGAATCTTGTAGAAACACTATTATGACACATTGGTATCATCAACGTTGTTTAAACATTTAATGGGAATCCTTTACTACGTTTGAAACATTTATTTGTTAAAATGTGCGTTGATTTTAATGGAAAATTCTTTTAATTACATTTCAGCGGAATTTAAGTGATTAAAAGTTTAGTCTTGTTAAAGGTCTACTGCGCTCGCTATGTACAGCACAGTATACACTTTTAAAACATGCAATACACACCCGTATTGCGGCGTACTGTAAATGCTTATTAAAGGTCTGCTGCTCCCGGGTTGTATGCAAACTCCTAAAACATGCAATACACCTATGTATAACAAGGTAAGCATGATTTAGGGGAAATTGCGTGGTTTATTTAGCTTTTATTATTTTACAGTTAATCGTCGGATACAGACAAAAGAAAAACAGTTTAAATAATTGATAAGTCACTAGATATAAAAAGGAATTTTATGAAATATATTTATTATTACTGCATTATTAATATTTGCTTCTCCGGTCATCTCCTATAGACCTAGAATGACCGTTTATAAGATAAAAAAAAAATAGCTCTTATTTTTATTTTGACGACAAACTGTTCTCGGATAGGCAATAATTTTCTAAAAGTGGAACATTTTTTTCTTCTTCCATTTTGATAGTGCATACTTTGTAGTGACATTATTAGTCACAGGTCCCAGTTTGAGACAGTAAGGATAGTGAGCATAAGAAAGATCCAATTTATTTACACAGGTTTAATTCTTTAGAATTTTATTTATAAATCAGAAAGACCTTTTTTAGAATTTTTTTTATTATGGAATGATTAAAAAGTCTGACTTTTCTTCCCTAGAAACCTGAGTCAGGATGACGCAGCAAAAATTAAATTGAGTAACCAAACGGGTTACAATTAGCGCTACTAATTGAACATAAAATTTAATTAATTGGGTGAGGTTTACTTAAATTAATTATTATTATTTTTTTAAAGAAATAAAGCAGAAATTAACAAGGGATTCGAACTTATTTTTCTAAATACACGGTGAACGAAATTTTTAAAAAAAACGATAAGCTAGAATTTACTATAATAGCGTGTAGAAAAATTTTCTCATTTTAATTAAAACTTTCAATTGAATGATTATGAATCGCATAATTATTTATCAGAATTTTATTAATTTTATTTTAAAGGTTGTTCCGCATGTTCTTCTCTTTCAGACCACCAACACACGCATTGCTCGCCAATCACTATTGTTGCATCAAATAAAATTTAATTTGTCCCATATGCCTGCATACTTGCGTCACTGTGACGACAATTTTTAACTAGCACAGCTCATAAATTCTAAAACAATAGCTACTGTTATACTGTAGTTTAAATGAAAATAGTTTTAGGATAAAATGTTCAATTGGTTGTTAAATCTCATACTCTCTTATTTCCTCCTCGTTCACTGTGTATGTTTTTACTACAGCTTATTTTAAACGTTTTATTAATTTTTTTATTTCGATAGTAACAAAAACAAATATGAGTAAATTAGAAATCAAATAATTCTATCGATATATTTGTCGATAATAAATAGGAATAACGTGATTTTGGTTACCAGAGAACTACTGACCTATAATTTATTATTTATAAACTAAATATCTCTATGTCGTTTTCTTATAGATTTTTTCTTTTAAAAATCGTGATAAAATATTGAATTATTTTTATATTAATAGTTTGAGAAATTTTATCGAACACCAATACAGTATATATATACATATATTTTTTATTAAAAGAAAGATACTTGTAAATTTTGATAGAAGTATAGGTTTTAACATACCGGTAATAGAAATGTGATAGAGCATTTTAATAAATAAGCACCCTTTAGATCCATGGCTGGTATTTCCACTTTGAACGATGCAAATCGGAATCCAACACTTATGCTTTCTCGTTGCATCATCATCATATTTTTGCGTGTTTACTGCGCCACTGGAATATCATTTTGGCAAAGGTTTAGTGTAAACATCGTTATAGAGATTCGCCGTACTAGTTATCCTATAGGAAAACACACACACACAATATAATACGATTTGTAGTAGGCGTGTATTTGATATTCCGATGACTAACTTCAGCATAATGTTTAGCCTAATTGAAATGCGTATGAATACACTATACTGTACACTCATCATTTTATTTAAAATTACATGTAGGCCTACTGTACTAATGTAATGTTTTTGTCCTTTTCTCGTTTACTTTTCGTTTTATGTATATTGAACCCAATATTTATTTGTAGCATTAATATTAATAATAACAGTTCAATTTCATTTATCCGAATTAATATTATTTTTCTCCTAATAGCCTATCATTTATTGGTTTTAACTGTGCACTTACATAGATAAAATGCTGTCTTATGCACAGTTGAAGACACTGAATAATTGTTGTGAAATGTTTAAAATTATTAATTGTCTAAGAGTTCTACTAGTTTAGAATTTTTAAAAAAATTCAGATTTATTATAATTCTGGAAATTTTTCGATTTGTTTAATTCTTCTGAAATTTCTAAAAAATTTTACCATGTTTAAAAATCTGGAATTTTTGAAAATTATGATTAATTGAATAATTCCGGAATTCTGGAATTCCCAAAACATTTTTGATTTGTTTAAATTTTTGGAATTTCTGAATTACCGGTATTTTATTTATTTAGTAAATTCTTGAATTTTTGAAATTTTAGTATTGTCCAATACCGAGTAGTTATTCTAGAATTATTATTCCAAGATAATTTGACTTGTTTAAAATTTTGGAATTTCTATAAATTTTGATTTGTCTTAAATTCTTTTAAATTCTAAAATTCAAACTAATTGTTCATAATTTTAAGTTATTTATTATTACAGTACAGTATTCATTTAAAGACTATGCACAATTCTAAGAATGTAAAATGTTTAATACAGTACAGTATACAAAATCTCTCGATTTAAACAATTAAAAATCTCGAACAAGTGGAATTCAAGTAAAAAATTTACGAAATTTATAATAATACAGTACAAAAAAAAATCTTGATTCTGAGCGTTTTGCATATCCAATATCGGAATAGGAAACACACACATTTTTTACACACTACATTTTGACTTCTGTATATCGAATCCCATCAATTACTATACTGTACTTCGAATGTTTGAAGTTCTAGCCCTATTATCTCAATCATGTTTATTAATCGAATTTTTTTTATTTTGAATTTTTTTTTTAAACCGTGGACTAATTACTAAAGGAGACGAAGCGTCCATCGAAAGAGATGCAGATGACAATTTCTCAGCAATTGGGTTTGGAATTGTCGACGGTGGGCAACTTCTTCATGAACGCACGAAGGAGGTCTCAAGACAAATGGCTGGACGAAGACAACAACAAAAAATCATCAGCTAGCAATACTAACAATCCCAACATGGGAGGAGCCTCCTTGACCAAAAACTGTTAATTTCTATCCGTAAAACAAAACAAAAAATGAAAAAAAAAATATTTTTATTTTTAATATTTTTGTCACACAATACAACACACACACACACACATAAAAATACATTCCAAATAGAACAAATTTTTTTTTTATTATTTATTTATATTTATTATTATTATTTATTTATTTTTTTATTTTTTTGAAAAGGCATTCCGTGTCCTCGGTTGTGATCTCGCTCTCCTCTTATTATGTGCAAAGGGGGAAAAATGATGTGACGTCACTCAGCTCAACAGCACTCGGATGGTTTCCCCTGACATCAACTTTCTCTCTCTATCTATCTATCCATCTCTCTCTCTTTCACTCACTCTCTCTCTCTATTTTTCCAAAAATGCAGTAGAATAGATGGTTATTTTCATATAGCTACTGCATGAGAGCAACAGCTACAGCGCCCTCTCTAGCTTAGAAGCTGCTGCTGTTGTTGCATCAAGTGAGAGATTGTAATAAAAATGAATCCCGGTACAGTTTAAAATACAGTAGAATCTCGAAAAATCGAAAACTTCGCTAATTTCAAAACATTTAGTACCGTTTCCTTCTGCTCAAAGCCAACAAACCTCTCTGCTTATACAAATTAAAAATAAAACGCAGTTTGAATTATTATTATTTTTTTTTTTAGAGTTTGGCTGTATCTTTTTAATTTGAATTTTGAAAAGCTAAAGCTTATTACCTGGTAATTACAATAATTTACGAGCAGTTTAACCTTGCAAAAATAAAATTTTAAGCAACTGAACCTCCCTAATTCGATTTTTTGAATGGTTAAATCTAGCTACTGTATATCGAATTTTTGAACAATTAAACGTGACTAATTTGATTTTTTGAGCAGCTAATCCTCATCAATTTATATTTTGAGCAACCAAATCTCACTATAACTTTGGTTTTTATTTATTAGTATTATTATTATTTTGGAATAGTTAAATCTAACTGCAGTACAAGTAAAACATCGAGTTTTTGAGCATTTGAAACCTTGTTAGTTCAAATTTTGAGTCGCTAAACCTCAGTTATTTAAATTTTTAAGATCAAATAATCGAAGCGAAGCCAATCAAATTAGCAGACATTTTCAAGGAAGGAAAATCGTATGCCTCAATTTCAAGGAAAGAACAATAGGCCCTATCTTTCGTTTTTGTACGGCTATGACGAGGTAGTATTCTATTTATCGAGGTTCTACTGTAAATAATTACGGAAAGAAAAAAAAGATGAGAGGGGAAAAAAAGGGAATATATTATATATTTTATTAATTTCTATTCTCAGCAAAAAAATAACATATCTTCTACTGTTAAAAATTTCGTTTTTTATTTGTTTCAGTTGCTCCTTCCTCTCTTGTTGTTGTTTTTGTTAACCTTTTTGTTGACCTGCCTGACCTTAACTTTTAGACTAGGCATAAATGCACAAAAAAAAAATTTTTTTCTCATGAACTCTCTCGAGTCTTATAAAAAAAAGAAGAAGAGAAAAAAAAACGAACCAGGGTTTTATGTGGTTGCAATATCTGTACATATACAAGTATTTATACATATAAATATAAATATATATATATAAATATAAATATATTTAGTGGATCCTTTGAGTATATTTCCTAGATATGCACAGATTTTTACCATTTTTATAGCAGTGATTCCCCGAGAAAAAAACGAAAAAAAAAAATTATATATAAAAAAAAACAAACCAAAAAAACTAAAGAGATAAAAGTAAAAATTTACACCTGTCCCAAATTCCCAAAACCCAATTCAAAAGTCTCTCTCTCGCTCTCTCCTATCACCTTTGCATATGTGTATATATTTATATAGATTTTCTTTTAAAAAAAATCTTTTTTTTTGTTTTTTGAAGATATCCCACAAGAGAAGTTGAAAAAAAAAAATAAAAAAATAAAAAAATACAAAAAAAAAAAAAATTAAGCTCAATTTCACAATTTAAAAAGGAGAAGAAAATGGCGAATTTTAATAAATTCCAAATGGAACAGAAAAACAATTGACCAAAAAAAAAAAATGTTTATTTGACTTTTTGAGATTTTTTTTTTCTTTCGATTTCTTATAATAATTTCAAAAAATTATGAAATGTAAAATAACGTCGAATATTTTTATACTGCTACTGTATTTGAGTTAGTTTATCTCATTTTCGATTAATCAAAGTGCAATAATTAAGGAGATTAATAATAAAAATTTTGAGATTGTTTAATCGTACAATTTTTAATTGAAAGAAGAATTAATTTTTTGGAATATTATTCACTGGAATCGACGTTACTTGTTTACGTTTGATAATTTTTTTTTTTTTTACAATTTTGTATTATTATAAGTTTTATACATGGTGTGATATAAAAGTACTGATTATGAGACTGTAGTAATAAATCTTTGTATTTCTTGGGTAGGTTCGAAATCACTGCGAGCACCTTCTAAGTAGATGCCTAGGAAAGCTACTCTTCAAAGAAGATCCTTTCCTCCAGTATCACTAACAGTTCTGAAATCGTAGAATGGGAGCCATGCACATTTGGTTTGTCACTGCTTTTAAATGTGGAACCACAGTGCTTTTCAAGTGGATTTTCAATTGAGGCAACTCCAATTTTAAGATCTGGAGAGCAGTGAACTTATTTGCTTGAAAAAAAAAAAAGCCTTTTGCTTTAAAAACTCAAAAGAAAGTGACTGACCAAATGTACATGGTACCATTGTATGGTTCCAGAACTGTTACTAAGAGTGGAAGAGAGTGGGTTTTTTTTGGTGAATAGCTTGTCTAGGCATCTACTTTAAAGGTGCTAGCATTGATTCGAATCTTTGTAATAAATACTCGTACTAAGTTTTATTAGAACAGTCTCATTACTTTTGTGCCACACTGTGTATGTTTTTTTTTTCTTTAAAAAATAATTGTTAAATTTTTTTGACTTATAAATTATTATTATTGTATTTAATTAACAATTCTTAGGTTGCTTCAAGTGCAATAATGACTTTTCTATTCAGCTGTTTGTTATTATTATTATTATGAAGAAAACAAATACTTAATATAAATTAAACGTTTTTGAAATGAAAAATATTTACTCGCAGAAGAAGAAAAAAAAGGCTTTTAATTTATATTTAAAAAAAATTTCCTCTTTTATTGAACGAAAATTTGATTTCTCGCGTGCAATTTGTATTTCTAATCTACCAACATATCAAATTTTAATGTGAATTGCTATAAATTAGTGAAGAAGATAATGAAAAAAAAAGAGATTATTTGTTCATTTTTTAAAAAAAATAGAGAAAGAACATCCCGCTTTCTCATGTTAATCGTTGTTGTTTTTACCTTTTAAATCCTAAACATCCCTTTTCAAAGTTAATCGTCGTTTTTATCATTTTTTTTTCCATCGAGAAAAAACAAACCAAATCCCTGAAAAATTTTAAAAAAATTTCAAAATGCGAAATATGTCTGTGCTGTAATTGTCTTTTTAATCATCCCTCCTTCTCCTCCTCTATTTCATTATTATTATTATTGTGGTCACAACAAAGTTTATTATTTCAGCACCCTCTGTAACAATGCATTCACACAAAGTATTTTTCATTTTTTAGCAGGGAAAAAATTTTTTTTTTAAACTTATTTATTTTTTAAAAATAAAAAAAAAAGTAGACGCTCATTAATTATTGTCGGATAATTATTATTAAAAAAAAGAGTTAAATAAACTAGAGATTAAGGTGAAATGAGTGCGTTTTTTCGGTTTTCTTTTTTGTGTAACTGTAAAATTGTATATTTAAAAAAAAAATACCAGAAGTTTGTACGTTGCTCACCTTCGACCTAATTGACCTTTGATAATAATTAGGGTTTTTTTTAATAATAATTACGAAGTTGGTTCAAAGTCGTATGTGCCGGTGAGTGTGTGCTTTTTAGGGGACCAAGCAAAAAAATAAGAAATATCAATTTCAAAAATAAACGTTTATTATTGGAAAACAAATTTTTTTGTTTTTTGTTCTTTTAATATTTGTTTTTTTGCTTGTAATCCTCTTCTTCGCCCGATTCAAATATAATAATTTAGGTTTTTAAACAAATAAAATGAAATTAATATAAAGAAGCGAAGAATAAGGTTTTTTCGGTTAAGATGAGCAACTTAAAAAAGTTGATACAAAAATAAAAAAAAATACTATTTTACATCGATAATGTCCAACTTCAATAAAAGTATGTGAAAAAAAAAAGTAATAATACAAAAAAAAAAGAATGTTGAATAAGAAATGGGGGAAGATTTTTTGTTGTTGTTGTTGGGGGGAGGAAATGAGAGAGAAAAACATTTCATCTTATTAGTCACCAAATATGCAAAAAAAAAAAACCAATTGTATCTGTTAGACACGTTGTAAAATATTGTGTAATAAACTGATAAAAGTGAATTGCTTCTGTGGAAACAATTTGATTTTTTCCTCATTAATCATTAATATATCGAGTTTTTCACGGGAAATAATAAATATTTTAGATGGTGATAGTATGGGCTCTTATGGGTAAAAAAAAAAAACGCTGATATAAACATGTGTCGCATCTTCAGTGGTTGCGGAGATACAGCCAATTGAATCATATTCATTAGATGGCATAGAAGAAATGTATTGAAGTGGATGATTGAACGTTGGAACCATTGCAAATTATTTGAGGTTGCATTCCAGTTGTTTCTGAGTCCCGTGTCACCTATGTTTGACAGAATTAATTTTATACAAAGTTTATGCAATAATTTTGGAAATTGGATGGGCTTTTATGGGTAACGTTAAATATTATTTTATATTAGTAAGAAGACTGTTTTAATAAAACTTTGTATTTATTACAGAGGTTTAATAATAATTACCCTCAAAGTAGAAGCCTAGAAAAACTACTCATCAAGGAACACCCTTCTTCCCTACTTTTAGTAACAGTTCTGAAACCCTAGAACTTCAAGTGGAACATGGTACATTTGGTCGAAAACCATTTGGCATTTTCTCAATGTTGGCTATGGTGAAGAATGCAAAAGTTTATGTTTTTTTTTAACTATTCACGACAAAAACGCTTTTTTTTGAGGCCCAAAATTTCACTGCTTTAAAGATCTTAGAACTGGGGCTCTGTTTTGTTCTCTCAATTAAAAACCCACTTGAAATTGCTTCATTTTAGCAGTGTGGGTCAACATTGAAAAGCGGTGACCGACCAAATGTAGACCACATGGTTCCAGAACTCCTTTGGTGAGTAGCTTTTAAGGTGCAGGCATTGATGTGAACCGATTCGGTTCTTTTTTTAAAATAAAAAAAGACAAAAAAGTTAAATACAGTAACCCGATTTTTTTTTTTTAATAATTAATTTAATGATAGGATCAGTTTTATAGGTTTGAGGATTTGCTTTTGCCACGTACAGTAAATAAATACCGGTACATGTACTCGTAATACCGGTAGTAATAATAAACTTTAAAAAAAAAAAAATTTTCCGTAAACATTAAGTATCTGCTTGATTAACAAAAAAATAAGTTATTATTGATTACAAAATTAGATTTTTTTTTTTAACTTTTGAAAAATTATCTGGCAGGGGGTTCAGCTCTATAGATTTCACGACAAATGAGTTTTAAGAGTAAGGGCTTCACAACAAAAGTTTCATTGCTCAATAACAGTTCTGATCTAATTAATTAACATTTTTTTATTTCTTAAATGTTATAAATAATGTTACTTGTTGAATGGTATTAATTATTTGTTTGGCAGTCAACCCCTTGCCGTAAACCCCTTTTTAAATAACTAATTTTTTTAAGCGTAAATAAAAAAATAAGTAAAGATATACAGTATTTGAAAATAAACAAATTTTATTATTGATTATTTTTCTCTACATTCATATTAATTTTGAATTTCGTGCGTGGAAATGTTTGATTGCATACATGAATGGTAGATGGCAGCAGCGCTTTGCAGGAATAGTAATTTGAATTCGGATTTGCAGATTTACACCTCCTTCTGTGAAATCCCGCGATTGTCAACAGATGCAAATGGCGATGACAGTGAGCGAATAAAAGTGGGCAAGTGGCGAATTGCATACATTTTTTATTTTTGGTGTCTTTTTAATCGAACATAAAAAATTATTTCTACGGAAATAAGTGTGGCTCGTAATATCAGAGCATGAGTAATACGGAGGTTTGCTAACGGTGTACGTGCTGAATTAATGGAATCACGATGGGGAATTGTTTGAAAACGCAAACATCGGACGACATTTCTTTGTTGCGAGGGGGTAGCGAAGGCGGAGGGAGTGGTGGGACGAGGGACTCCACCTCATCAGCTGATCCACCCCCTCCTTACCAGGTAAATCTCGTCTTCAATCATTGCAATCCTCAAGCTTTACTACAATGTATTGTTGTTATTAGGAAAGTGGGAATGTGTTTTACCCGTCGCCCAATGTCAGTCGATCAGCTGCTCAGCTGACGGAGGAAGAGCAGGTGAAAATCGCGCAAAGAATCGGTATGATGCAACATTTACCCACGGGAAATTACGACGGCAGTAAAAAAAATCGAGAGTAAGAATACTAATAATAATAATGCCACGTTTTTTTTTAAAAATTAATTAATTAATTAATTTAATAACTATCTATTTATTTTGTCGCCAAAAAAACCACGTGTTTATTGACGTCATTTGATGAAATGGCGTCAACGTAAACAAAAATGGTGCTGATGAGCACGATAAAATAACAATAAGCAACTGACACTTCAAGTATCCGAACGCTATAAAAATAGATGTTTACGAGTAAAAGAATAGACAAAGTATTTTTTATCAAATTGTTTAAACCAGTGAAATGGTTAATGTTACTGCAAAAGAAATAAGTATACGATCATTGAAGTTTTAAGCTAGAAATTGTTGAAAGATTCTGAATTTTTCCAGTTGTAATTATGTTGTGTCAGTCGCGGTACGATGAAATTTTTATCATAACAGTGACACAGAAGTTCAGTCCATTGATGGTAATCGGTGCAGTTTAACGTGAAGGGAGGCGGCAGAAATAATTTTACTTTTGGAACTGCGTTTGGAAGTTGCTATGGGAATCTTCATCTGATTCATGGTAGCAAGACTGCCGCAACATAATTATAGGGAATGTTCCATAATAAAAACGATCTCCTGGACTCGGATATATTCCCGCACTAACATAAACTATTTAGTTTTAAGTACTGTATTTTAATAATGTTTTGAAAATTGAAGGGTTAGCAACAATATCTCCATTGATAAGTTCTCTGTCGCCTGGGTTCGAGCTATGTACAGGTATATGAAGATGGGAGTTTTAGTTTTTATGTTATTCCACAAATGACATCTGTACAAGAAGCAATTCTGCCAACTAGTGATAAAAATTTGAGTTTCGAGAACTCCATTGCTCTATTTTGATTTTTATCAGTAAATCATCTTTGCAATAATTAGATATTTGCTGCATTTGCCTTTTTAATAACTCCATTTGGGACTATGGGGCAGCTCCAAATTGTTTACCCTGCTTTATACATGGTGTCCGGAAAAAAAAGCGAACTCAAACGGAATTGCGATTAAATTCTTTTAATTGTTCTATTCTGTATTTAAAATGTTCTCTTTCGATTTCAACAAAACGCATCATGCTCACTCTCTATACCTGGCTTCATAGATTGCAACTTAATAGAAAATGTCTCTGCCCCCTGCATACGTTCATTTCCATGTTTCGTTATTTTTTCTTGTAAACTTTTTCTCGCACACCCTTTATTTTGTATTTAAATCTGGGATGTTAAAGAAGTGCGCCAAAGTATGATACAGGGATGAGACGAGCTCGATTAAAAGTACTGTAAGTAGTAATCAGTGCAGCTACCGTAGACAGAGTGAGTATAGAGCTCGTTTTGCTGCTTGTGTTGAGACCGAAAGAGGATATTTTAAACACAGAATAGAACAATTCAATGTTATAACTTCATTAAAGTAAAGTTTTTCCATGTGTCATGAAAACATGGATACCGGTAATTAAACAAATTAATCTACTAATTCAGTTGGATTCGGTTTTCTCCCGTACATCATGTAGAAACGGCATTTTTAAATGCAAGTTTCACTCATTCACGTATTAATATTATAGAAACTGAAAAATTATCTTTTAAAGACGGGTTTTTTTTAGTTTACCAAAATAATTCATAAAAATAAAGATGTCCTCTTGTTGCTGCAAAACCCTTCAATTTCAATTCTTTTTGCTTGTGAACAGCTATTTTTATATTCCATAATAATTATAGTGTTCGAATATCATATTTTAACATTATTTTTTTTTTACAAGTTTCTTTTATTAGTTAATTCAAAATGTACCTAATTAATGGATTATTTGTTGTAGATGCGTGATATGTATGGTGGAGTTGAGTGTGGGTGAACCTATTCGCTTTCTTCCTTGTATGCATACCTACCACACGAGTTGTATCGACGACTGGCTAATGCGTTCTTTTACTTGTCCTTCTTGTATGGAACCGGTTGACTCGGCCTTGTTAACCACTTATGAGACTAATAATTGAATTAAATATCTCTCGCTCCAAATTAAAATTCCTAATACAATGATATGCAGGATCAACAAAAAAATGAGATAGAAACGATGGAAAAAGAAGGAAGAAAAAAAAAAGAGGGATGGTCGCGCTTATTTATTGGTTTTTTTGTTTCGCCCTAGTCAAAAGTACAGCGGGAACTGGAATAATTATTATAATGTCAAAAGTGTCGTCACCAATCAATTATTTTTTCTTTTTTCCTCACGGATTTTTTTTTTTTTAAATTAAAAGCTTGGAGAAGGAATTTTTATTCAAAGCTAAAAAAAAAAAAATTCTCAGTAATTTATAAGAAAGATAACGGTTTGATTTTTTTTATATATACACCGTATATTGTAAATAACTTTGGTGGGAAAATGAAATGATTTTTTTTTTCTTCACGAGTTTAATTATAATGGAAAACATGCGAAATTGAAAAGTTTTAATTCTTTTATTTTTAATCGTAAATGTGGGGATTTATACAGTTGGTACTTTGATCAATCCGTTTTGCTTGTGGTAAAAAAAAAAATATTTCTTTTCATTCTCAGAAAGAATGAAATTAAAAAATCCGTTAATTTAAAAAAAAAATTATTTCGAATAAAACTTTGCGTTTGTCGACAAAAAAAAACAAAACAACAGTGATGAATGAAGACGTTCACAATTATTTCGAAATAACAAGCTTTGTAAATATACGATTAAACTATTCTTGTAGCTCTTTAATTATTATTACTTTCGAGACTTCATTTTTGCGAATTTTTTTTTACTTGTCTTCGCTTTTATAATGTCGGTACTCGGCCTTCAGTTCCCACATATTTTTGTGAGGATTTTTCAAGTTGTAGGTGCAAATGTCTTTTAAGATTTCTTTGAGATAGGTGACGGGTTGTCGAGTGATTCGTACCAAGTCTTTAATGTTGTAATATTGATGCTTTTCAAAGGCGTTGAACAACATATCCATCACCTTATCTTTATCTTCTCTCGACTTCTTTCCTTCGGCTTTCTTTTGCAGTTCAAACTCGATGTTGCTCTTGTGATCCGACACTGGTTTATACGGGTTCACCACGTGATCCAGCTGTTTCACCGCTCGGACGGGTTTGCACGCCAACTCGATGCTTTTCTTTTTCAACTGCATGTACCTGGCATCGGAGACGAGAGGACGACACTCGGCTCTTTGAATAACGCAGCCTTCGATAGCCACGTTTTCGCTAGTTTGAGAAAAGACTGCCAACGCTTGGGAGTTAATCGTGGAGATACAAAACTTGTGCTTTTTGGGAATTTCTTCTTCTTTTTTAGCGTCGGCCGCGCTTTTAACCAAGTTGTCGCTCAAAGTTAGAACGATGTCGGGTTTACCATTGGGCTGTTTTTTGATCTGTAAACGGCCAACTTCGTTGTCTTTAGTTTTGTTCCATCGGTCCGAAATGTACTTGGGAACTTTGACTAACCACACGCCTCTCGAGGCGTTAGTCACGTCTAAATCTTTACTTTCAGTTCCGCTACTCATGTTTTTATTATTATTATTATTCTAATAATTTGCTACCTCATAAAAACGTAGATGTTGCGATTGAAGGCGTAATCAACTTTGGCTCCAGTCAGCATCATCCATTACATCCTATAGTACACACATTCGTCACTAGAGGTTTTATAAATAAAATTTACAATAAATTTAAATTTAAACGGACAATGTTAACAATAAATACAATTCTTTATATTTAAAATATAACTAAAGATTTATGCATACCTTTAACCATATTTTATAATGATAATGATATTAAATCCATTTCATAAAAATGTTCGAAGCGACAGTACCGGATAAACGACAAGTTACTATATATTTTACCCAGAGGATCATATGAAATTATTTTTATATAATTTTATTATTATTTGGTAATTTAAATATTTACTTGAATATATTTGTATAATTTAAATATTATTTTAAGTGATATTTAAATTATACAAATTTATGTAAATAAAATCAATTAAAATTTTTTTAACGTAATAAACTTTTGCTACTTTATCTGTCGTCATTTCCGGCGGATGGTGTTAGCATCCCAACTGATTAGTTCTTGGGTGTCTTGCTTTCAAGCGGCGTGCGTGTTGATAATCTGCATCAACTGGGTAAGTAATCTGCTTAAATCTTAATTTTTAGAAGCCATCGGTTATTAAATTATATTATTTATCGTTAATAATAACCGAAACGTGAATGTTACAGTAGTTTTTTGTACTTTTATATCTTAAATGTTATTCGAAATTGAATCTGCTAACGTAAGTTTGTTTTTGGTAGGAAACAACGCCAGGACTAAAAAATGGCAATTCGTCCTTTGATAAAACATAACATCGTGAAAAAGCGATTGAAGAAGTTCATTCGCCACCAATCGGATAGGTATAGGAAACTAAAGGTAATAAAATAATTCAAGATTAACAGTAAAATTTGTATATTGATTTTTTTTTCATGTAATTTTTTTAGCCTAACTGGAGAAAACCTAAGGGTATTGATAACCGAGTGCGAAGACGGTTTAAGGGACAATATTTAATGCCGAGCATTGGTTATGGAAGTGCAAAGAAAACTAAGCACATGCTTCCTAATGGTTTTAGGAAGTTTTTAGTCCACAATGTTAAGGTAAATACAATACAGCATGGCAATTACCAAATCTCTCTTGATTCCTAAAATTCTGAATTTATTATTATAATTAGGAGCTCGAAGTATTGATGATGCAGAACAGGCGAATGTGCGCTGAAATCGCCCACGGTGTGTCTTCAAAAAAGCGCAAAACGATAGTTGAACGAGCCCAACAGTTGTCTATTCGTGTAACAAATGGATCCGCTCGTTTGAGATCCGAAGAAAATGAATAAAAATCTGAATAAGCTTATGTTAACCAAAGTAGCGATGTGTGCTTTTATTGAATTCTTGAAAAGCTTGATTCGATTTGAGCTAGAACCGTCGTTAAACGATGATTTAATTCGTTCTTTCTACTATGGGGAGACAGGGGAAAAGGTAATGTTGCATGGTTTTAAATTACATAACACGTTTTTGTTTTACCATCTTAAAAAGAGATTTAATAAACGCATTAAAGAAACCTAGATTTTATGGTTTAGAAGTACTGTACCATAGTTTTTAAAATAATATTTAAATAAGAAAAATCGATTTATCAGGGCATTTATTGTATTGGTGCGCGTCAAAGTTGGAAAGTTGCTCGTGACGTCACGAACATATGGAACTTCCGGAGCAGAAGGCTTGTGCGCAACCGTTAAGATTTCCACTTCCGGAAAAGAAGAAATTTTTGTGCGAGCTACCCACGTCAGCAAGAGTGCGAGCGAATATTTTGTTGGGGCTATCGAAATTCAGTCTCGTTCGAATTTTTTGACGTCGGTTGAGTTTGTCGAGAGCAAAAAAAGGGGGGAATGGTATCGTTGTGGAAAACGTGTAATCGGTGGAGTTAAAAGGAAGATATAAAGCAGGATCAAGTGTTCGGGGCGGTTGATTCGAGGAGGTGGAGGAGGAGAGTGATTGCGGTCGAGCTGAGCCGAGGCCGAACGCCGTTGAAGAGAGAGCCGCCGTTTCCGTAATCAATCGCCGCCAGTCACACCAAAATAAACCCCCAATATACATAGAAAAATGTCGGACAGAGAAAGTGGAGACGAACAACCGCCGTCACAAAGTATGTTCGGTAAATATTGTTGATATTTTCTTTTATAAAATATAAATATTTTTTAAAAAAAAAAAAATGAAGGGGGGAAAGAATATATATTTTTTTTCTCCTACTATCGCTTAAAAAGAATTTTTGTTATACGGGAGTCGATGGAGTTGTTGGATGGAGAAAGAAAAGAACCTTGAGCCTGATTGAGGGTGGTATAGGGAAATGGACGCCCCATTCTCAAAATGGCGGCTTCGGCGTCAAAAGGGGAGGAGAGGGTGTGGGAGGGTACTATACAGTGGTGCAGCTCTACGGCTTCATTCATTTCTCAATTTACTCTGCCTTACTAAAATTACATTGTGCATTGTAATTTTTTTTTATATATATCCGAGACTAGTTTTTATTATACAATTCGTTGATTGATTAAACCCTGTAATAACGAAACAAACGCTGACATTTAAAAGGTAAAAAAAAAAAAAAATTTAATCGGACATGCGGTCACGTGCTGATCAAACGCATTCGATTAAAATTTAAACAACATTGTGTGTACAGTATATTAAATCATTGGAACAACACCCAATAAGTTTTTAACTTCTTATTGAAAAAAAAATGTAATTTAAAATTTTATTATTATTGATACCGATACAGTATATCAAGTTATTCGATTTATAAGCCACACCTACACTTGTAAATCTAATTTTTTTTTATTTTTTTTGATATTGGCGACATTGGTTTGGAAACGGGTTGATGGGGAGTTGGTATCGTATAGAAAGAGAGAGATGGTTGAACTATTTTTAGGTCACCACTTTCTGTACTTCCTGTCTGTCTGTGTCTGGCCAACGACGTTTGCAGTGTAGGTGTTTCCCTCCTCATCCCTCTGTCTCTCTCGCTTTCATTTTCAATGCTCGCGTAACTGATTTTCATTAATAGAATCTAAAAAAAAAAAAAAAAAAATACAGTCAGTTTTGTCGTTTACTTTATAATTATCTATATAATTTCGTTCACAAAAAGTTCTGAAAGAAGATTAAACTCCCAGCGAGCGAGAGAGAATAGAGATTGCGTTGGTGTATTGTGTACAGTATACACAATATTATTATAATTATACTGTAGTTTATATACACACATACTAGTATGTATAGGAGAGATCCACAGTAGTTGCATAGTGTCTAGACAAATAAAATGGCAATGTACGACCTCAAAATTATTTCTCCCCTTTTCTCTCTCTCTCTCATCTGTCCTCTCTTTTAGATATACCCTTCCTTCACCTACATTTACGTATCGATTATTCTTGAAATTACAATTGAGATAAATTTTTTTTTTATATATGTATTATGGTTGACAATTGATTCATAAACTGACATTTTTTTTTTCTTTCTTCTGCCCAATGATACGGCTTGTTTAAATTTAGATTTTTGGGTAGTTTAGCGTGTGTTGGGAGTGGTATATAGTAGGAGGAATCGATAATTTATATACGCGCGATCCGCCCGCCGCCACCACCCGATCCGCCGCTGCTGCGATGACGTCAGGAGGTCACCGAACCTCCATTCAAAACCTTTTCCAGCGCCGTCGCCGTCTGGTGGTGGTGGCAAATAACGGTTGCGGGGCGCTTTTTTTTTTTTTTTTTTTAATTTTTCTGTAGCTTCTCTCTCTCTATCTCGATTTTCCACTCTAGTACAGTATACGAAGTCGTTGACTACTGTATAAGAGCAGAATGCAACACATAGAAAGTACAATAGACGCCATTTTTGCATCCTTGAAGAAGAGAGAAAATATACCTTACAGTGCGCATGCGCATTCGGTCTAAACCCCGTATGGATACTATACATTCATCTTAATTTTTCGGGGGTTTTGTATTTTTTTCAAATTTTCCAATTTTCCGGTAAACCCGGAAAAGCTTTTTAAAAAAAGACGCACAATTTTTTTTTTATTATTATTATAAGATTTTATTTTGTTTGCGTGTAAATCTGCCTTGCGTATGTGAGAAATGATGAAGAAATCAAAAGCGAAGAATCAGGTGTTTCAATGGCGTCGAGCGTGTCGTGCCACCACTGCCACTGTACCTTTCCGCATTGGATCGTACGTCGATAAATAACCGTAGTAGATAATCGTTCCTCCCCCGTATTTAGTTGGGGTAAATTCGACGAGTAGGTTCAAATGGACGAAGAAAGTATGGCGTCGTATTCTAGTCGGGTATTTCGAGGTAAGTTTTGTTTAAATAAAAAAAGAATTATTTTTTTGTTTTTGTGGGAGAATGTAATGTAAAGTCGAGCGCAGTCGTCGCAGTGGTAATGATCGAGCGCGATACGGTGAAGTAACGATGACCCTTGCCTCCTGCTCTGTTCCTATTAGTATACTATGATTAGAAGGCGCCGAACGTCTCATCCTGATATTGATTTTTTCCAAGTAGACGTTGTTCCAGACTGCTTTTCTCTCCCCCTCCTCTTTATCCTACTTTCTTTCTATTCTAATTTATCCCATCGATTCCACTGGCGTACGATCGAACCCGTAACCTTTTCTCATTTGACATTTTTTAGTTTTTAATTTTTTTTTTTTTTTTTTTATTTATTTTTTCTGCTATTGCAGGGCAGCAACAACAACAGCAAGGGGAGCAGGAGTTGGCCACCAAAATGCTTCAAATTCAATCCAAGAGGTTTTATTTAGACGTGAAACAAAATCGAAGAGGAAGGTTTATAAAAGTTGCCGAGGTAAATCAAAAAGATTTTATTTCAGTCATTTATGTAGCGATTTTAAAATGTTGATTTCTTTTTGGGGTTTATGGCGAAGGTTGGTTCAGGTGGTAAAAAAAGTCGACTTCTCCTCTCCATGTCAACCGCAGCTGAATTTAGGGATCACCTTACTAAGTTTAGTGAACACTATGCATCATTGGGTAAATTAGGATATATATTTTTTTTTGGGGGGTTTTAATGATTGGAATTTGAGGAGATTTTAATTGCGGTGGTTGTTGCCTAGGTCCACCAAATCCGGACAACCTTCCTGAGGATGGAAAGTTAAAGAGCGAGATGATGGTGAAAGAAAGCCGGCGTTACTATTTAGACCTGAAAGAGAATTCGAGAGGACGATTTCTTAGGGTGAGTCTCGTCGTCAATTTTACAAAAAAAAAAAAAAATTTGAATGACGTTTTTACGAGTATAAACAAATACTGTATGGTTAACGGTTAATTGCGACGGTTGCAGGTGTCTCAAACTATCGCTCGGGGAGGACCTCGTTCACAAATTGCTATCCCTGCTCAAGGGATGATCGAGTTTCGTGACTCATTAACCGATTTATTGGAAGAATTTGGCACTGACGATGGAGGTAAGCCGCTTCAACAACAACTTGTTTGTGGTTTTTGTGTTATGTGGGTAGGTAACGAAAGAGGGAGGGAGGGATTGAGGGTCCTATCTAACGAACCACTCGCTCGTAGAAACACAACTGCGTCGAAGATGGAGAGATCGAGAGAGATGAATCATAATAATAATTATTATTGAGAGTGGTGTTTGAATCCCTTCCTCCTTCGACTCCTCCTCTTCTCATCTTCCTTCCTCCAACTTTTTCTTTTGTAACGGAAAGAGTGAAAAGGAGGGAGGGAGGTAGGAGAGAGAAAGGAAGATGTAGATCCGAGCCCATTTTTCTTTTGTTTGTTGCAGGAATAGAGGCTGGAGAAGGTTCTGGAGAATATAGTAAGTTTTCTCTGTATGTTTTACAATCATTTATCCCTCTACCTCTGTCTCTCTCCATCTCTCCATAAGTCTGACGGATTAATCAAAATACTTTTTTGCATGACTTTTTTTTCTTTCCCCGTACTTCTTCAATTCAATCTTTACAAGTTTCGTTTGTTTGGTTTTTTTTTTTAAAGTTTTTTAAAATATCATCTATTTTATTTGTTTTTGGCTTGTACATTTTCATCCCCTTACAAAAAAAAAAGATGATGCTGAAAATGATTTTTTTTTTGTTATTGAGATTTAATTATTTTGCTTTTGAATACTTAATCATAAATTAAAAAGAGATTTTTGATTTTCGTATAGGATTTCGAGGAGAATTACCAGAAGGACGGCACATGAGAGTGGAGAACAAAAACTTCTACTTCGACATAGGACAAAATAATAGAGGCATCTACATGCGCATTTCAGAGGTTGATTTATTATAGTTTTCTAGTTGCAACTATGGCTGATCCTGTCTTTTGTTGTTGTTTTCTTCTTAGGTAAAGACTAACTTTCGAACGGCTATCACCATTCCAGAGAAGTCTTGGTCTCGCTTTCGAGACATCTTTGCTGATTACGTAGACAAGATGAAGGAACAGTCTGATAAACAGTCGCCTGAAGGGGGCAAATGAATCGCAATCGACTTTCCCTAAACAGGGATTTGTGTCTGAGAAAGAAAGGGAGATTGGGGAGTTCTCTCTTCTCCTCCTCCTTCTCATTAACCACCTCTTCTTCCTCACCTCTAAATTTTTCGTTTTTATTATTATTTTTTGTTTTTTTCATTTTTCTTTTCTTAACTTTGTAAAATGATCCCGGTGCATCTCTTTCTTGAAAGTTTTTAATTTTCTCAAGTTTTTTTTTTTTTTTTTTGATTTTTTTTTTTTTGTTGGTTTTCTGATCGGAGAAAATACGTAAGTACCGTACGTATGTGCGAATTGATTTTCTTTGTAAGTTTTCGGGGAAAAAAATGTAACAAGGGAATAACCACACGTGAGACGCAAAAAAGTACGTACCACTGCCTCCGCTGTCGCCGCCGCTGCTGCTGTTGCTCTCCTCGTCGTTGTCGTCGTCCTATGTCGTTAGTTAACTTGTGTGCTCTGCTCACCTCTCCCTGATTTTATTATTTTTTACAATTATTAGGACATCCATCCTTTTCTCTTTTTATCTTTGGTTGAATTTTTTTTTTACAACATTCAAGGAAGAGGAAGTGGAGGATAATTTGAAAACAAAACCGAAAAAGGAAATTAAAAACAGAAACACTTCTAAAAAAAAAATTTGGACCAAAAAAAAAAAATAAATAAAAGAACGACTCCTCGAACGATGAAAGCTTATCTGCTACTACTCATGATGGTCAGTGTGCGCGTTGACAGTTCGCGTTTGACATTTTTTTTTTCTTCTCTCGTTGTACAAGAGAGAAAAAAAAGTTTTGGGACAATTATTCACTTCAGAATATGATGAAGACTGTTTGTTTTTTGTTTTGTTTGTGTGAGCAAAAAGGTAAAACTGAACTCTCTCCAAGTGGAAAATCCTTACATGAAACATCATAACCCATCTTCTTTTTTTTTTTAAATTTGTTTTTTTTTTTGTTTTTAGTTATTACATTTAATAGGTTTCACGCTCTTTAAAAAAAAAACAAAAAACAACTAAGAAGCCGTGTTTCCATTACAAAATCTACGATTAGTGTATGTGTGTTTGTGTCTGTGGGTTTTTAAGCGACATCTCGCTGGCGAGTTTTGGGCTCTTCTAATTCGGATCGATGCAATATTTTTTCTCTCGGGGTAGATGTTTGTAGTGGAAACAAGGTTGACGTGTTTGACATATCCGTTCCGAAACAAGGTGTGAAAATTATTTGAATTTATTTCGTTTTTTTTCCCCTCAATTTTTTCTTCTTTTTTTTTTTTTTAAAGAGGAAAAAAAAAAAATAATTAAACGTATAAAATTATTATTATATTATACGTTGTTGTGAGGTTGAAGAGAAGGAGAGGAGAGAAGTTTTTTGTCGTTAGCAATCACACTGCCATTTGTTTACATACAAGGTCATGTGTGTATATCTCCTCCAAGCGTAGACAACTAAAACGAAGACGAAAAAATAAAATAAAAAAGAGCAGTTGAATTTGATTTCATGGGGGGGGGGGAGGGAGGGAGGTGTTTAAAGGGTTACTAAGGGGCTGGGGGGAGCCGGGGGGGGAAACTGTTTTCTTATAGTTAAGTGTTGGTAGATTGACCGTTGTTAATAAGAACTCGGTGTAAAAAAAAACGCTTTAACAGAAATTTAAAATAAGAAGAAAAAAGTTTATCCTTAAAAATTTTACAAATTTTAGTCGCCAAATTTGTTTTTTTTTTTTTGGTTATAATAATAATTATTGTTTTTTTGTTAATAATTGGCAGTGGGATCATTTGGTTTTTCCCGATCTGCTTGTTTCAAAACTTTTTATGTCTTCGTCTGTTTTTATCTGTAAGAAAAGTTTTTTAAATTCCTAAAAAAACGAAGAAATTTTGTTTACAAAAAAATTTACAATTATTATTATTAACTTTTTTTTTTCTTTCTGGAAAAAAAGTTTTAAAAGAAATTAATATTTAATAATTATTCAGAAATTTTGAACTGACAAAAGAAAGAAATGGCTGAAAATCTGTTTATGCTTTGTTGTTGAAAAGTTTTTCTAATTGTTAAAACATTTAGAAATTTGAAGATGGAAAAAAAAAAACGTTTTGGGGGGAATAGAAAAATTTTATTTAAAAATTTATTGCGATTGGTCACTTCGAAATTTGCTGGTTGAATTTTTGTTTTTATTTAAAAATTATTGATAAAAAAAGAAGAAGAAAAATTATTAAGATTTTATCGTGCGGCCATTTTTTGGGTATGTGATAAATGACAAAAAAGTGTAAAAGCCCTTTAATGAAATGTTTTCGATTTAAAAAAAAAACAAACAAAAAATCAAATGTATAAACGAACTCTTTTTTTTAATTTTCATCAATTGTTAGGGGATGAATTGTGTTTCACAAAAAACTAAAAAAAAAAAAAACCGAAAATGTTTGTGCTCCAATTTCTGGCTGGTTGTACTTGCAGTTTTTCTCTTGTAGATAGTAATTTGCCTTTCAGGTGAGATTTTAATTAAATTTTATATCTGTTATTCGTTTAACAACAATGAAAAAAAAAAAAACAAAAAAAAAAAAACGGTTGAAAATTTTTTTCTTTCTTCTACATTGCTAATTTATTTTCTTTTTTTTTTTTTTTAATTATTATAAAAAAAAAATTTTTTTTTTTTTTTGCGAAAAGTTTGAAGAGTGAAAAATAATTTCGAAAAGTTCTTGAGGAGAATTTCTATAAAAGTTTTTTGAAGCTTCTTGTTCAATGGCAGTTTTAAAATTAGCTTTAGTATCTAAATAGATAAAAAAAAAAATCACAAATTTTATTTGTATTTGTAGGAGAACAGGGTTTTGGTACTAAAGTTAAATAACGAAAAGTCGATTGCAAGTTTACTCAAATTGGATGAAAAATTCAATTAAGAGAAATTTAAAAAAAGCGTTTGCGGTTATTAAGCTTTTTTTAATTTCACATCCTATGTCGTCACAAAATTTGATTTTTTATGGTTTATTATAGACCGTTATAAAAGGGAATTTAATTTTACATATATCTGTAACGACGTCATAAATTTCTTGTAAAATTCTAATGACGTCATAAGCCTAAGAAAATCAGACAAAAAAAAACCTGAAACCGCAAACTAATAATAATTTGACACTCGAAAGAATTGTTTTTTCTTCAAATTGAGCACTCTGTGATTGACTTGTAATGAAACCGGTGTTTTGATTTCGAAATATGAATGACGATGTTCTGAAGAAACAAAATCAAAAATTAATTATTTAATATTTTTTTATTTTTATGTCCCCAAACTCCTCTTTTCTTAACTTGTTTATTTTTTATTATTATTTGTGGTTTGTGAGAGCTTATGTGCTTTTTTTTTTTTTTTTTTTGAATGTATTTCGGTGTGAAACGAGTCGGAAGTAAAATTTGATCGAAACGAGAAAGTGAGCGCCACCTCTGTTATCTAATTACCAGGCTAATTATTATAGTTTAATATTATTATTATTATTTTTTTTCAAAATTCGAAAACCGATCTTTATTGTTATAATTATTATTTTTGATTGAGATCAGGTTTTTTTAAAAAAAAAAAAAAAAAAAGAAGAAGAGAAAGAAAATAGTTATTTATGTATAAAATCAAAATCTGACCCGAACCCACTTTCGCTTTGTTTTTGTTTTTTTTTAATGATTTTTCTCATCTTTTAATGGGTCGTCTTATTTCTTTTTTTTTATATTTCTTATAATTATTATTTTTTATTTTATATGTGGGTCTAGTCTTCTCTCTATTTCGATTAACCGTTTCCTATATCACTTCCGGCTTCGTTTTGAAAAATTTCTTTTTATAAAAAGCGAAAATGAAAAACCGGTGATATTTGTTTTGTTGTTTTTTCTTAAATGTTTTTTGTTTAAAAAGAACAAAGATAACATATAACTACGTTTCAATATTTTTTTTATTATTTCTTTTTTTTTAAAAATTATAATATTTAAAAATTAATTTACATTTTTTTTTCTTTCATTTTTATTTAACCTTTTTTTTTTTGGCAATTTAAAAAAATTGGAATTATATCGCATTGAAAAAAAATAATAAGTTCATATCGTTGACTTTGAAGAAATCTTCTTCCATCGTTGATACTATCAAGTCCTACAGGCAGGGGTTAAAGGTCAGTATGTTTATTTTTCAATTAATATTAATCGCTTAAAATTTTTTCACAGAAAATATTTGAGCATTTTTTAAATTTTTAATAGTAAATAAACAAAGTTTTTATAGAGTTTTCGAGTCTTTGCTCGTTCTTAAGCTTTAACTCCAACTCTTATGATGTAAGAATTTCAATTTTTATAATCAGAAAAAAAAAGAGGAAACTAATACTTCTGTTTCCACCGAAATTCAATGTACAATATAGTGAAACTCATTCGGCCAAGTTTCTTCTGACGTAACTTACTTGGTGTAATCTGGTTTTAGCAAAAGCGTACATTACAGTACTTTTAGTTACTTTTCCTATTTTTTTTTAAAAAAAAATCAGGATTTAATAATGAACGAATTGCGTGAAGCGTTTTGGTGGAAACAAGTTTGACAGAATATGGATCTTGTTTCACCAAACCTTTTGCGTTTTCACCGAAATCTGGAACTGGTTTCATTGATTGAAACCTGTTTTAAAAATCCGGTGGAAACAATATGTTTGATTAATAATTAAAAAATGCAGACGAAATTAATAGTTTTCATGAATTTCGTATTATAATGTAATTCTAATGACATGATAAGAAAATCAGAAAAAAAGTTTAGCTGTAAAATCTATAATACCGGTAATAAATTAATAATACTTCAAATGATAACATCCAAAACTTATTCAAAGAAATTAATAGTAAATAAAAAAAAAATAATAATTAAGGTTTTTATGGTTTCAAATTACAGTACTGTATAGTATAGATGTACATTATTTCACATGGTTCAAAGAAAACCATATTGACTGGTTTGTACTTTAAGAGCGACATTCGTACAGGAATAACTTTACGAGTATTTATTAAATTGTAAGATTGCACTTTCATTTCGAAGGGATCCATTAATTTTAACATGGTTATTATTATAGCTTGTGAAAGCACTTTTTAAGTAGCAGATAAAATATAAATCGTAATTTTTTGGAATAAAAAAAAAATTATGTCTGATAAAAATGAACATTGAAACAAACACACAGCATAAGTTTTTTTTTTTTTTTTTCCAAAAAAATATTTTGCACTTGAAATGAAGTGGTGGAGCCTTGATCAAAGTTAAAACGTACTACATAACAGAAAATAAAATTTTGCACCAACTATTTTCATATTTATAAAAAGAATGCAAAATAATAAAATCTGTTTTGAAAGCAATAATTTATTTGCAATGCAAGAGGTGTTGATCGAGGATTTTGCAAAATTAATTGAAGCTTTGGAAAACAATATTGTTGTGTTTTTTAAAAAAATTTAATATTCATGTTTGTCATCTTTTATAAAGGTAAATAAATAAATGCATAAAACTAAGCTGCAACAAGATTGTAGTAACTTAGCAACCTAATAAAAGTAAACACACGCTTAACTACAAAGCTCTTAAAATTAGATACGGTTGCAATAATTAGTAATTTAACAAAATTATTTAGATATTTTTATTATTTTTGCAACAACAACAAAAAAAATTAAATTAATATTTGATTGTTGCAAAATAATAATATTTTTAATTGCAGCTGTGCATAAGCGCGAACGTCTAATGCTTTCCATGCAAATGCATTCGAATAAAATTAATTAATTTTTAATAATGCATTCGATCATTTTTTAATAACTGGCGTTTAGATATAGCTAGTGAATACCATTTTTAATATTATATAGATATATATATTTACTTTTAAATAAACGCTCGAGCTCCGCAAATTAAGCAGTGACACCATTTCCACATTACTAGCTCGGACCCTGGAATGTGACGTCATTTATTTTCCCCGGGAACTAGAGCAAGGGCTGCAGCATGGTCATTGCGCATGCGCACTAATAATTATTTCATTACGTCTCTCGCGCACTACTTTTTCCACGGCTCATCCGCGCGCTCAAAATGGCGGTTCTCCATTGAGTTATTAAGGCAGCCATGTTGAGTCGTGACATCCCGTCTGACGTCGATCGTATTCGACCTACATTCCTGCTCAGGTTCGTCTGCGCGTATTATTATTATTATGTGTGTGTGTGTGTCACTGCGAGTTGGCGGCCATTGCAGACGATGTAGCTATAGTACGGTTCAACGATAATAATTTATTCTTCGAAGTTTGAGGAGGAAAAAAATAATTCTTAGGAGTTATGCAGCATGCACACTGGTCGGTAAAGTGATAATGTTTGCAAACGGTAAATATGGATTCGGTAGCATCACTTTTCGATGAAATTGCATCGGAAATAGAAAGTCGTACGCGGTTAACGAATGCAATAGTCGGCCGCGGCGCAGGCATCGGGATAGTAGTAGCACCACGCTACTCTCAACTTTGTTTATGGCAACAGTTACGTTTTTAACCATTGTTAATCTATTAAATTTCGATTATCTATTAACAAATTCTACTTTTTCTAATCCGTCACTAACTTTTTGACCACCCGTTCGTTAACAAATTTAGTAGTCAATTAAATTTAGAAAAAATTTTAATTCAAAAAAAAAAAAAAATGTGCTAATAATAAAAATAATAACAAATTAAATCTATACTCTCGCGACGGTGATATAAATTATTCGGGACCAGAAGAAAAACAATATATTATATATTTATTTATACGAAGTTTTACACGCACATGACTTGAGGAGAAATTGAAAATCCCTACAAACAACTTTTCCCAGCGACAGAAATGGAAAGAAAAGTAGAAATACGAAGTTGAAATATTTGGCGTGTGTACCGAGAAACTTGTTGCGATAATCTCGTTCTCAGAGCAGACTGGTGCGACGAATGCTTGACCTTTGACCTTCGTTCGCCAGGTGGCGCTAATCACTCGCGAGTCGCGAAAAGCGTGAACTGTATGTATGAAATCGACCAACAATTTTTTTTCTTTCTTAAAATTAAATAAATTTATCAGTAAACTCGTACTTTTTTGCTGTATGTATACATAATAATATAAAAAGAAGATTCGAGTTATTAAAATTACGAGTGTATTGGTTATGCGTAAATCGGGAAAACAGCTACAGGGTCGCGTGGAAGCTAGTGGCGGTGAAGCGGCGGCGGCAGGAGGGATCGCGGCGGCAGGCACGTCGAGTTCGCCAGACACGGAAGATCCGAGTTCGGGAGGACCGAGCTCCACCGTCAGTCCGCAAGGCAGCGGGACAGAGTACGTCGGAGAATCCACTTACGACATAGCTTCTACCAGTAAAGATCCGCTCAAGGTAAACCGAATAAGAATAATATTATTTGTTTGATTTATTCTCTCCATTGTAAAGTTTTTGTGAAAGAAAAGTTTGTCTTGCTTCGCGGCTGTCACGCTGCTGCAGCCGGTAGTAGCTCCATGTAGTGCGCAGAACGACGTGCGTTTCGCCGAGGTCGTTCAACTTACCCCGTCGCCGCCGACACCGCTTTTGTTGTGTCTCTCTCTCTCTCTCTTTACTTTCACTTTTTGTTTGGAGAAAAAAATACAAGTAGTTGAGCTCGAATACACTTTTTTTTTTGTTTGGTAGAAGAAAAAAATATCGTAAAAATATAAATGAAATGGGAGGGGGGAAGGGAAAAAAAGGTCAGGTGTTCGAGCAGGAAGTTTGAACTAAAAAAAAAAAAAAACAACAGAACGTTTTTTTATTTTTATTTATCGCTATCTTATTTTTATTTATCTACTACGGTGGAATCTCGATAAATCGAAAAAAAAAAACTGCTTAAAAAGGCCAAAAACTTTGATAACTCGAGTAAAAACAATAGTCGAAGCATTTTTTGACAAGGCTGAATCCTCTCGATAATTATGATCCAATGTTTGAATATCTAAAAATTGCTGATTTGAATTTTAAACTTCAATAAATCGAAACGAAACATTAAATTATTTCCTCTTTATTTTGAAACCATACTCACGAATCAAAAAAAAAAAATAATAATAATAATTTGTTTACTGCTCTTTGACACTTTAATAAATCAAATTTTAAGACGCTAAATCGAAATACATAAATTATTGAGGAATTTTGATCTTTCTTTTTGAAATTCCCATTATCGAATTTATACTATATTTTATTAAAATAATTATTATTTTCTTAGAATTCTTTTTTTAAATAAAAAATTAAGGCGAAGTTGGAGTATGTAAACGCATAGTCGAGAGTCTTTCAATAAGATTCGATTATTTACTCTTTTTTTTTTGCTAATCAGAAAACATTTTGGCACACGTTTCATCCGCTAATTAATTTGAGCTTTATAATTATGCGTGATTGACAGAAACAAGCAAGTTGTAAAGAGTAACCCTATTACTACTACAGCTTAAACGTCAATGCTCCCCAACTTTCTTCCCCCTTCATTTGTTTATAATACTGTATTGACGAATGCACACAAAGTTAACACGGTGGGGAGAATAATAATAATACACGTGTCGAGAGAAGTTAATAAATGCTATTTGAATGGTACACTTGTCACCGTTTATTAATGTGCTTGTACTCACTAACCGAGTTTCTTCGAATTCCCATTGAATGAAAAGTTTGTTTTTTTATTATTATTATTACTAATAATGTTATTTTCTAGGAAATGATTACGACATAGTTTGGGACGCTGAACGATAAAAAAAAAATTAAACACACTATAATAAAAGCACTTTTTTTTTAGCAATTATATATCCATTTTGGGGAGGTGGAAGCAATAATTTGAATGACATAAGCGAAAGAAAGAGAGAGAGAGAGAAAAAAAAGCGAAGTATTTGTCAAGTATTATTTTTAATGATTAAGGCCCGAGAGCGCCAACCAAACTTAAGTTTTTAAGTTCTAGTTTTAGTTTTAGTTTTAGTAAAATGGAGTGCT
>JAQGAZ010001031.1:0-38008 GCA_034692225.1 Polydesmus complanatus
TTAAAAAAAAAAAATTTAATTTATAGAAAAAATTTAATTTATAGAAAAAATCGAGTTACATACATACATACTCTTATACTCTTAAACGGTCAGGTGAAGCTAATAAAAGCGTATTAAAAATAACACAAACAAAATATTGTCTTGACAATGGGTTTATACTTCAACAAAATGAATTGCGACACGAAGTAGGCTACTGTGCAGTCATGTATAAATACAGTAGCTCACTTATAAAATGTTTATTGTGGTTGAATATCAACATTTTCATAAAAATTGATTGCAAGATCTGCAGTAGCGGTACATGTACTTTACAATTTTTTCTGCTAGTGATCCTGAAATTGATTAATGGTACATGTAGAATAGATCTAGAGAATTACAAAATACCAAATCATTACTACTGTGATAAGTCAATCAAGTAAAGTCATCTTTTGTGCATATTCTTTGATTGCATGTCGATCAATTAAAAAAAATAATAAATAAAAAAAAGTAGGCTACACTTTTAGTAGTAGGTCCGAGTACAGAACGCTCCCATTTGTAGGACCTAAAGATAACTCTAAATAAATTAAAAATAATGATACATAGGCCTACTGTATGTCTTTTTCTTCGTCTCCTCATGCGGTTAAATTGAGGAGAAAACATTAAAGAAAAATTAACAAAAAAAAAAAAAAATTGTGAATCAAAATTACTAACACAATTTCAACACTTTTTTTTCTCAATATTCAATATTTAATCTCACTTTCAAATAATGAACATTTTTAACAGTATAAAGTAAACAAAATCATCAAAACGATGGAGACAATTGTATCAAACATTTTTTTTTTGTTGAGCGGGGGAAACATTGTCATCAATGCCAGCAAATATATAGCAATATAGTTCCCTACTATATTATTTCTATACTAACTTAGCTATATATAAAACTTAACCTTTTTCCTGTTATTTTTTTTTTTCTTTTTTTGTGGAGTTTTTAAACATCTATCAGTATATAAAAAAAATTAAATGAAAAGGCCTCCATATCATTTTTGGTTGATTTTGTATTGTATCATATTGACAAATGGTGTATCAACTACAAGTAGTCGAAACAATGTATTGTATAATGCGCAGAGTAAAATTGATACACAAACTAAATGCTATGTAACTATATTTACAGAAGGGTGTGGTTTGGTAATTGATTATTTCAAAAAAGCTTGTTATTTCATCTTCTTAAGTCTCCACTTGGTTTCTTTTTTGTTGTTGTTTTTATTTTATGTTGTTATTTTAAGGTAACAAAGATTTAACATTTTATTATTATAATAATCGGTATAAGAATTTGACATCATTGCTTTCAAAATTCTTTTGGAACATGAACAGTGTTCATCAACATGATCAGACTACTTTACTTTACATACAATTTAATAATTCGCAACAAGTTAATGTTACGGTACCGGGTATTGCAACATTAAAATTAAGCCTCTTTCGCACATCAATCTATCTCCTATATTTTTGGTTAACACTGCAAATTCGCTTTTATAAGTCCAGTAAAATAGCTTCCAATTAATTATTGCCACCGAATTCAATGCATTTCATTAACTAATCAACATAAATTTGATTAATTAGAGGTAGGTAAGCTAAATTTTTATTTAAACGTATTTATTTTCGTTTCATTCTTCTTTGAAGCGAGAGCTAGGTTTTGCAATGCACGTAGGTGTTCGTGCGTGATTGTATTATAATTCCAAAAAAATTTCTCCTTTTAATAATATTACACTGTTTGGCTTTACAGCACTTGTTAAACAGACAATAAAGCATTTGTTAAACAATAACCGAAATATTTCTTGATACAATTTTGTTGATTGAATAGTAATTAATTATTCATGAGTATCTTGTAAACTTCATTATTTTCAAAGTACATTACCCTGTCTATTTTCAATTTTATTTTAGTAGCTTGCAAACAAGTGTTAACTTATAGGGAATGTTTTTAAACATTTTTAAAACATGAAATTGGCACTGTTGAACATACAGTTCTTTACATTTTTTTAAAAAGTAATTATAAACAAAATTATTATCGTTGATTTAAAATATTATTATAAATTAGTGCATGGTCACTCAACCTTATATTAAAACGTTGATTAATTTTAAGACAAATTATTTTAATTTTGTTTTCACCATAAGAAGTTTTAAATTATAATTTTTTAGATTTTATAAAATAAAAAAAAAACTGTTTTGAACTTCCTTAACTATAGTTAAGTTATAGTTCAAGACTTGCACTTTACAGTTATAGATATCGCTTTTTTTTTTAATTAAAAGAGTATATTAGCAAAATTAGTTATGTATGGTAATCCATATTTTTAAAAATGTCCTAAGTACCATGCTTTTAATTATTATTTATAAAAAGTTGAATTTCAATTAATTTTTTTAAAATTAAAATGCAAATAATTAAAGCATGCAAAATAATCCTAAAATTTAAATATTTTAATTTAAACCTTTTTCTGGTGGAAATAACAGCTCTTATAAATTATTTATTGTACTATTTTATTAATTTAATTTTGAATTTGGGGTTTAAAAACCTCTAAAACAATTTATTTCGTGCAAAACATTAATTATCATAGCCTATATTATGCCCCTTCCCTCTCTAAACTTTGATGCTTCTTCACTTATTATCTTGAATTGACCTTGAAATAAAATATCGTACTCCTATAAATTGTTGAAGATTTATTAGTTGAGCCACTGTTTCCATTTATAATTATTGTTAATTAAATTATTTTTAGTCTTTCATTCCGTAACAAAATTGACAAAAAATAGTTACTTTTGCTCGACTAACAATTGCTTGTAGACTCCTAAATATAAAACTTGAAAGTCCAAAACAACGTGTAATTTTTGTCAATTAGTGTCTTATTATTTCCAATTGTCCTTAGTCGAGAATGCTGTAGTTAAATTGGATTCTGGACACCATATTCAAAAGTAAGAAGCCAAATCCGAGGCGTGACACATTTTCGGCATTTGTTTGCAATTGCACAGACATACATTCAAAATCCTCAGTCACCGAAAACTTGATAAGAGTTTTTATGGTGATGCACCAATTTTTATGCTTAACGTAAATTTTCAGCAGCAGAACAATGAAGGTAATGTCAGTATACACGCTGTATAGTAGAATGACTCCAACCCAATGATTGATTGATGAAAGAGTTACTGAAAGTTGAGATGAGGTTTGAAAGAACTATTATTTGGAGACAAAGAATTTCGAATTCTACGTAGGTACACATTCATCAGAGGAGATGGCAGTAGTAAAGTTCGAAGTTTAGATTTGATTTGGTTCCAATAAAAAAATCATTAAATAAGTTTGATACTGCTTTTCTTAAAAAAAAAAATTCCTTGTCCCTCAAAGGACAATATAATTGAAAAATTTGTACAACTATAAGTTGCTGTAAATTCGTAATATGTACAATTGGATGAGGCGACGTCGTCGTCGTCATCAGCCTTTCATTTTCTAAAAAAATGTTCCTTTCTTTTTTTTTTTTAATTTTTTTTTTTTTGGATAATCTGCACAAATATTAAATTTGATATTAAAATTTATACAAATTAATGTATAAATATTTAAATTTTTTTACTTTATAAGCTTTAATTTGTAATTAATTATTCAATTAATTATTGCATCTTGAGTATACCGCGTATTAGTTTCGGTCTAACAGGGTAGTTCCCTGGATACGTGGGCGGCGCTAAAAAAAAAAAAATAATAAATAATATTCAATGAGCCATTATTATACTGACTATAGTAAATATCTAAAAATTGGTAATACAGTTATGTAAAGCTTGCGATTAAACTTAAAGACTTTTTGAAGTTTGGTACTTTAGCATTGAAAACAGCACTGCCCATTCATTGAAATTTAAAAATTATTTGGTTTGACCAATAACTGTTACTGAGCCCTCACGCAATTGAAAAATATTTTAAATGAAATATACCCAAAATGATTGCAGATTTCATTAAAAGCAAAATAAATTTGTGATTAAATTGTCCTTTAAATTATCAACTTGTGTAATCACATTTTGATTTAAAGATTCGGCGAGTTTTTTTTTTTTTGTTGAAAATTTCATTTAATATCCTCTGGTTTTCTTCAGTTTTCTCTGGTCATAAAGTTTGGCCAATACTGTATTGATCAAGAGGAAAACAAATGTTGCAACGCTGGGGCTGGAAAGTAGTTGGATAGGTAATTCTTATTCTAACTACTTCTGGGTGCGCGAACACATACAGGGGCAGGGACATCTCGAGAATTGCCTATTCCTCGCTGCCAGTTATTGAGGCAAACTAATTTTGTGTGCTCCCAATGAGTTTAAAAACTTAAAATTACCTGTGGAGTTTTGGTTTAAGGGTGGTAAGACATTTTCATAACTGCATTCACTTTTATGCGTGACTTGAGGCTGTGTTGATGATGACGTCATCACGTCTTCGAACAACATAGGTGGCAAGATGAAATTTCCCTCTAAACACTGTTTTGAGTCCCCTCTGCTGCAAATTAAAAATAAATAAATTACGCGAGTGGTTACAATACCTTACTATAATTAAATTTACTGAAAACTGCTCCTATTATTTGATTTGTTAAGCGTCATTAGCTTTCCATTATCTATAATAGGCCCCGTGTCAAAATTGACTGTGGGTGTTATCGGATCTACCATTGGTGGTTGTGACGGTCCATTACCTGTAAAACCGATATTTGTTTAAAAAAAAAACAAATTATTACCTGTGCTATTTAAAAAATAAATAATAGATCAAACATTTTATATCCGGAGCTGTTGGAATTGGCACCGGATGTGCTATCCTTAATCCTCGTCCCCCCGCATCATGAGTGGGTGTTCGGAAACCTATGTTTAAATCATGTGCAATTTAAATTTGCATATTTTGAAATTGTTTAATTTTATTTTTGGTTTTCTATTGAATAGTACTGTAATAATGTTTGCCTGATTGATAAGGTTTAGGACGGGCAAATCTTTGAGGTGTTTGTCCATTTGGCTTGCACATTCCATCTCCAGGATCACTCTGCAGAAATTGGAAATAAATGGGATCATCATCATTGTGGAACATCAGTTTTATGGGGCTAGTTACTTCTGTGGGTGAAGTAGCGGGATTAGTGAACATAGCCATTTCCTGGTTTGTAATGGGCGAATTTGCATACGAGGGTAAAGCCGTTTTCTTATCTAAAAATATCGGTTTTAAAAATAGGCTTTAAAAATAGGTTTTAAATACAACTCATCGAGCGATTGTACCTCGTTTGCGGCGCTGCATTCTTTTCTTTCTCTTCACGCACAAACACGTGACTACTAAAACGCAAACCAAGGCTATGACAGCACTGGCAGCTGCTATGATCAACCATTGATCCCAATCTGATAATAAACCAGTAGATTCCACAAATCCCTGATCAGCCACGGTTTCGGGTGCGATTGTTCCTAAAAAATATTTTTTTTTTTTTAGAATAAATTTCTCGAACAAACTTTAATTTAATGAAAGAATTGTTCAAAGCAATTTTTTTAACAATAAGTTGATCAATAATTTAATCTTCTCATACGTGTACTATATTTTAAAATACCAGCAATGCAAAGTAAATAGGTACCTCCTGTGCTTGTGAGTGTAGCGAATTCGAATTTTGCAACTGATTGGCCCGCGCTGTTTTCAGCTGTCATTCGCAAATTGTACCAAGTAGCCATTGTAAGACTGGGAATGTGATAATGCTTGTCTTCGGGTTTAACATTGTCTGCCAATATTTGCCATTGTTTGCTCGATTTTAATTTGAACTCGATGGTGAATTTTTGTATAGGGCATCCGTTGCCAATCCAAGACGACAAATGCAATCCCGCGGAACTTGTACTTTCCTCTATTAACTTAAACTTCTCCGGGGCAGTTGGAACTATATATAAAATATATTTATGCAATAGTTAGATTTAAAATACAGTAATAAAATGCGGAGGTTTGTTACCGGTGCCGTCTGTTGAATTTTCAACGACCGTGGAGAAAAGTCCTACACCCAACCGATTAAAAGCGGCCATCGAAATTTGATACTTGGTCCCACACTTGAGATTGTCAATTTTGTAAGTAACCGCGTCTTTGCTAATATTTACTTTCTGAAGAGGTTCATTTTCAGTTTTATAAGACAAGATGTAACCTAATGCAAATTATTTTAAAAATTTTAATATGGCTATAGATTATAAAATAATTTATTATACGCCATATTGAAATAGTAATCTTTATTTACAAATTAATGCCATAATATTATGATTAATTCGGATTGTTATTTAATTACCTTCAATTCGAAGTCCGCCTGTTTTTCCTTGTTTCCATTTGATTTCGATAGATGAAAGAGTACTTATTATAACAATAACTTCCGGTGGGTGTGGAGGCTCTATAAATATTGTTTTTAATTATTTATTATTCGGATAGTAATCAGTACACTTTATATTTTTATACAAAATATTATATCAAACGTGCATGGGATGGGTTATATAATAAAATCTAAAAGAAATATAGCTTTAGGTATACTTTTTATCGAATAGTTTAGTTTGCTCGAATTCATTTAAAAATGTTTAAATAAAATATTCTACAATAGGCTGTCATAAGATACCGTACCTAAGATATGTACGTCATAAACAATTTTGTCTTCTCCATTCTCGTTCTTAGCTTGACATGTAAACGTTCCAGCATCTTCTCCTCGAATGCTATATAAAGTTAAAGAACCATCTTGATGGATGTGAGTGTGATCCGTGCTTTTAACTAATTTCCCTCGGTTAAACCATCGTTGATCTGGACTTGGAATTCCCACAGCTTTGCATGGTAATGTTAAATTAGATTTCCACGTCGTAACTAGCTTTTCACTAAATGAAACTATTTTTACGGGAACTTTTTAATTTAAAAAAAAAAATTAAATCAATCATTAAATATAAACTGGCAATTGTAAAATTTTGAATGTTTACTCATGGGTCCAACTGGACTGTGATTAATCACTTTAGTTGCTTTCCCTTCTCCTACTGAAGTGGATGCTGTAACCCAGAATTCGTAACGATGGTCTTTTCGTAATCCCGTAATTTCATATTGGTTATCTGTTGGACTTGTCGTATATTTTACAACATCCTAGCGATTTTTTTTAAATAATATTTTTAAATATGAAATTTTCAATAGTTATTCATTATTATTTGCCTTCATTGGACTATCCACTTTTCTCATGTAAACATCGAACTGTTTAAGAATGCCATTGGCCTGAAGTGGTCTTTTCCAAGCTACAATAACTGAGTTTTCGTGAGTCGTGGCTACTATCATTGATTCTGGAGCATCGGGAACTGTGAAATAATTTTGGAATAAATTCGTGAAAATCGCAGCTAAGTTTTTACACTTACAGTCGTCCAAAGTTCGGCAAAACACTGGTTCGCTACTAACCCCATCGCCGGCTTTTGTAAAAGCTAAAACTTGCAAACTATAATTGGCAAATTTAAGAAGGGCGTCTATGGTGTATTTAGTTGTTTTCACAGTGAGATTGCGGGTAGGAGTCAAGTCTAGTTAAAAATACAATCAAATCAATACACGATCGAGCATTTATTTCTTGATATCTATTTTTTTTTTTTTTTTGGGATCTTTGATTCAGTTTTGTGCCAAATAATTATTTACAAGAAAACAAATTATATTTAAAGACACTTGATTCATCTCATTAATTTATATCTTTAGGAAATCAGAAGGAATTGAATTCTATGTTAAAGCTTTCTTGCTTTCAATTTGATTTTGTTTACTTTCATCGAATGTGTACCTTCCATTACCTAAGATTGCAAAAGAATGTAACGGATGCGCACGCGTAGTAAACATTGCAAGATTGATAAGTGGATTGTCTTACCATTCCATTCGTCGATTGGTCGATATAAAATTCGATATCCCAAGAGTATACCATTGATGGACAAGGCGGGAGGACTTAGCCACGTCATGTGAATGCTTTTAGCCGTTAGAGGTGTGCATCGGATATCCTGAGGGGGTGCACCGGGAACTGAAAGTCACGTATAATCGACTTAGATGAATAACATCAAAATGCTATTGACGAGCATTTTTTATTTTTCTTTTTTTACCATCTTCAGCTGTGGCGGCCAATAAAATGTCGGATGGAGGACCTCTCCCAGGTCCGTTATACGCCTCCACAATAAATTCATAAATGGTGAATTTTTTTAAATTTCCAATTTGTACTGATAACTCTTTGGTGCCATTGGTTATGTCTAAGTTTTTATACACGTAGGGATCTTCCAAATTTTGAATTTTGTATCCGACTCGATAGCCTCGAAGTTTACCGTTGTGTAGCTCAGGTTTTGGTGGCTAAGCAAGTTTAAAAATTAAAAAAAGAATGGAAATTTAATACCTCTTTTTATAGTTATTTTAAATCGCAAAAACTTAATTTTTTAAAATAATAATCTATAATCTTACAAATAAATTGCAAACAAATTAGAGAAGATTGAACAAAATTTCGAAAACCGGAAATAAGTAATATTAAATACAGTGAGGTCAAAAAGATCATTGAAGATCGATGACTATGGTATCATTTTGTGGTCCATGTTTGCTGAAAACGATTTGAAGCGTAAATGGTCAGTTGCCATAGTTACTATCAAAGATTCGGTTCACATCAAGCAATTGTTTGAAAGTTAATCAACCGACCAAGTTTTGTTTACTTTTTTTTTTTCTTTCTTTTTTTTCTCTCTGCTATCGTTTTCATAAGGTCATTTAAAAAAGCTGTACATAGAGATAGAGAAGAGCCTATTACTTACTTTCCACGTAACCTTCACCGTATGAGTGTCAAGAGCCGTAATTTGAACTTCTCTAGGCGGAGCTGCAGGAACTGCAAATAAATCGAACAAAACACGGAGTTCAATCATATTTTTTTTTCTTCTCTTCTATTATTTATATTATAAATAAAAAGAATATCAAAAAGTGAGAAAGATAAGGGGGTAACCTTCTTCAGCTGTAATCATATCCAAAACTTGGCTGGCGTTGCTTTGACCTAGTTTATTATGAGCAAATAGCCGGATTTGATATTGGGTGGCTGGTCTCAGGTCGTTTAATGTCAACACAGTTTCCTCGGTTGGAGTCGTTATATTTTTCGAATCCAAGGGTTTTCCGGTTTCTATAGAATTATTAGACATAACATTACATTCTCGTAGAAAATATATTATTGCTGCTATTTTTTATTTTTTTATTTTTTGAAAAAAAATAGAAATCTAGTTATAGAATATTGCCAGTTTTACGTACCAATTTCTTTTGGACGAAATTCAACCGTGTAACCGGTAATAGGAGAATTTCCGTCAAAAGGGTGAGACCAAGCCAAATCCACGCTTCGACTACTTGGCTTACCTAGTTTGATCTTTTTCACCGTGTCAGGTGTCTCTAAAAGATTTTATTTTATTTAAAAAAAAAAAAAAATACCGGTATGAAAATTTGTAATAATTCCCTAATTTGTTTTTGTGCAGTTAATAACTTTTTTTTTTAAATTAATAAATAGATTGAATGCAATTTTAAATGCAATTCTGTCCTTCACTTTTCCATTTTTCCTTTTTGTTTGTGATTTACTTAGTTAAACTTTAATAATGTTTTGCTATAAAAGACATATAAGTTGGTGCACTGAAATCTTTATTTTCAATTATTGAACGTCAAGCGATGAAAAGAGTGTGTAGAGAGCCATCGCCTTAGCCACCTAAACTTATTGTAAGCAATTGACAACGTTCTAAAGAAAAGAAAGGGAGATGAAAGTAGTCGAAGGATAAGAAAAAAAAAAAAAAAAAAAGTTTATGCCCAACCGAAAATTCAGTGGGAAAAGTGAGTTCGAAATACAATGAGAGGCTTCATAAATGATGAAATAAATTGCAACCGCCGCGATGAAAAATGGTGTAGGGAAGAGATCGACGGGTGAAGGGGAAGCGTAGATGGCGGGAGGAAGAGGAGGAGATGGAGGAGGAAGAGGAGGAGATTGGAGAAGGAGGAGGGGGGAATGGGAAAATGAAGTGGAAGAAGAAATATGTGGAGAAGGAGTTTTGCAGCTGGGAATTATATATCTAACGTGTACGTAAGACGTAGAGCGGAGCGCAGGACAGATCGATAAAATTAAAGCAGATACGCTTGTCCAACACTTTGTCATTTTTATTTATTTATTTTTTTTGTTGTCAGTTTTACGTTACGGTAGGTTACCTTGAATGATAACGCTGATGTTAGCGCTGTCACTGCCAAACGTATTGCGAGCTGAACACGTGAAAATAGCTGTGTCGTCACGATGAGTCGAACGAATTATCAGCTGAGATGTTTTCGATTTCGTAGACTGATCGGAGATTTGAAGGCGATACCTATATCAAAATTATAAAAGCGATTAAAAATGTAGGTTTTATCGATTTGTTACTGATAGTTACCTAGAGTTCCGGGTGGTGGGTAAGGGCGAATCATTTCGAGACCAAGTCACGTCCAGAGGCTCATCACCGGTTACGTAACATGCTAATGTTATGTTTTGGCGAATCTGGACTAATAAACTTCCGTTTGCTGCTTTAGTTTGTGGAGGAACTAAAGTGGAATGCGGAAAAATATTAATTAATACTTAGGAAAAAGATTAATAATTAGAGACGTTCAAGGTTTATTTATTTATTTTTTTGATTTATTCAAAACTTCACTAAAATAATTATTCTGAGAGTTTACAAATGCCAATTTTTTTTTTTTTTTAAATTTAATTAGCTGAAAAAATAATAGCAATAATTATATTAGAATAATAATATTATCGTGCTTATTTTTTGGCTCAATGTCGCGCTGATATCGATTTTTTACTTTTAAAACTTTTAGTATTATTATTTATTTGCAATCAAGCCAAGAGCATAAAATGAAATTTTTTTGATAACTCAAAAGACCAGCAGTTCTGCAGTAAATTGATTTGTTCAATAATCGATTTAAAAATTGAGGTTACTATTTCAAACTTAAGATACCGGTATCCAAGATGCTTTACCCATGATAATACTACCCATGACCATAGCACTCCCCTATGTCCTGAAGTTCTTTAAAATGTTGGTTTTAAAATTTAAGTGCAAACAGCATTAATATTTTAAAACTACGGGAATACCTCACAATAATGGCTGCTCACATAATGGCGTTTTGCAATAAAGGCGCGCCTCTCAACTCTCCAAATCTATGTTTGTATTTTTTACTGAGGAGTAATAATTATTATTTTCCGTTTTTAATTGTTTGTAAATAGCATACAATTTCAAATTCTTACGTCAAAAGGAGAGGAGCTAAGCATAAGAACTCACAACAAAAACTAAACCCCTATTTTACATTTTATAAATCTGAAAATAATAAAATAAAACACTTTTTTGGCCTCATATGATATCAATTCTAGTATAATTATTTTACAGGATGCGGTGTTTTCATTTCGAATTTCTAATTTTTGTTAATAAAATATTTATTTGGACTGAGCTTAGTTTAAATAATTATTAGAAAATATATGTGCAAATATAATAATATTACCAAATCAATTGGAAATAGTTTAAGTTCACATTTATTTTTAAACTCTATTAAATGAAGGAGATACTGTAGAAGTCAAAGTTCGCGCCCCAAAGAAGTACATGCACTGCACACTTTTGGCTGCGCAGGTGAAAGAGCGCCACCTCTACACCATTCGAGGTTACAAGTTGGCGGGCCGGCCGGTCGCTTGCTCTCGCAGTTACGCGTTTCGGCAGTGAAAAAGTTTATTATCGGTATGACAAATTCTAAAGTATTGTATTTTAAATTTTTATGTGAATAATTTCGGTTTGTGATTCGCGCATCGGGTAAATGTTTAGTTGTGACATTCTTTGACGAATTCATTCATTCTCGAAAGATTATGAATTTGATGTGATCTTTGATAATCGCGACAAAGAAATGACTGTACGTGAGTCGTCAGTTAAAATGATTATTATGGCGTCGAAATCGCAAAGTTTAAGTTATTTTAAAATGTGTATGATTCATTGATTGTCTCAATTCTTAATCAAGCGCATACAATTGATTCAAACATTTAAACGGGAAATTGAAAGGTGCGGGGTAATGATGATCTGACTTCGAGAGGTGGAGGGGGCGGGCTATACAAAATGTCTGCCGAAGGAGGAGGCAAACTCAAGGTAGGCTTGTTGTTTTTTGTTTTTTTTTTCAAGTTGATTACGTTTAGGCTACATAGACTAATCGTATTATATAATGTTTTTGTTTTGCATCATGGATAAACGTGGGAGTATGAATTAAATCTCTTAGATTAAATGCAGTGTAATATCACCGATTGCGGTTTCATGAATATTTTATTCACATGTCATGCGTCAAGTTTTTTTTGGAGAATTTTTCACTCTTGTTCTGTTTGGTAGGGGGAAATTCTAAAACTATCGATAGTATCGATTCACATAACAATATAAATTTACATGTACTGTTGAAATGTAGAATCTAATCGATTATCGAATGGCGATACTATCGATTAATTTAAATTACACGCATTTTTTGCAGCCGTAGTAGCGCGATACGTTTAATAATTTTAAGGGGAAATTTGCTAACTATCATTTCACTTGGAATTTTGTAATTATAACTTTTATAAGGTTAACTTTTTGGAACTTGATTTGCCTGTAGACGCGCAATTGCATGTACTGTAGTTAAAAAAATATAAATGCGAAAAAATAAAACACCGCTGTTTTAAAAAAACGAGATTTGTTGTACTGTACAGTGTACATGTAATTGGACGGTGTTCAAGGCCACCAATCCAAAGGTTTTTGTAAATATGAGTTAAGCTGTAGTCGTCGTGTAAAAACATACAAAGCCTCAAGCCATGTTATACTACCGGTATTTAATATTGTAGAGCGTAGACAGTTAACCAACACATTTAGTTTATTTTTTTTTTCTAGTATTAAATTTTTGAAAGCTACCGATACGCTAACATTTATTTGGACGGCTAACCTTCAACTTTTTATTTCTATTTATTAAAAACTTTTATTAAGGGACAATATCTCAATTTTTATTTAAATTATGAGGATTAAAATTGAGTAAAAAGACGTTTTTATCCTCAATTCAATTCATTAAATTGCAGTTTGAACTATGGTTTTTGATAAAGTGACGAATCCTCGTTGGTTTTTTTTTTTTACCATGGTGTAGTAAATTGAGCGGAGAACGAGGAAAGTTGATATAGTTTTCATTGCGCTTAATTGAAAATTTAAGGTGTTCAACAGTTCAAGAAAAAATAAATGGACGGAAAGGAATTTTACTGGCTGAATAAAATGATTCTGAATAATAGTAGGAGATTAATACGAATATGACGCGCTGGGTTGATTTTTTGTTTTGTTTTTGAATTACAGTGTAGTAATGATTAATTTCGTGCTATCCTTTCAAATAGAATTACAAATTATGAATTGCTAAAACTCATTGCAATGATGCCTGTAAAAGTCATAATTAAGATTTAATCAAATCTCGGCTTTTTGATTACTGTACGATAGTAGCCTACCGTATTATAGTTTTTGAAAAATTGGATCACAGTAATTGTGCTCTATTTTAAGTTCTAAATAAATCTTTGTTAAATAGGGTTTGGTTATAAGCTGCCATATTTAATTACAATTTACGCTACAAGAAAACGAGTAAGCCTATTTATTACCATTAAAGTAAAAAATATTCGAGATCATTGCTATTTAATTATGAAGAAATGCACTCCCATGTTATCGCGGCAGTTGAAACTGTGAACTTTTCTTCCAAGTACGAGTCACGGCCACCGCAAACTTTTACTTCTTTTACATGCATTTTAACTTCCAAAGGCTAAATTAAAATTGACAGCGGCGATATTAGGAAGTGATATTAAGCTACCGAATAAACTCGTTCACCCCGAGCTCTTTATTATCAATCTTTATAACATATAAAATAATGAGTGCGTCGTAGCTAGCTGTTTTCCTACCATTAACATAGAGATGCATCGCCATGCTGAGTCCTTCGTCAATTCCATTCGAAGCTTGACAGAAATAATAACCCTCGTCCTCGACTTGAGCGTTGGAAATACCTAGAGAGCCGTTGTTGTGGAGATGATATCTCGAGGTGGTGACGATGACGTCTTTACGATTCCCAGGTTGAACCCCTGTCGATTAAATAATAATAATAATAAAGCGTCGGCTCGTGCATTTAGAAACAGAGGAAGAAAAGGATTCAATTTTGACTAATTTCTCTTTTGTTATTGATAGCTAGCTGTAGGGTTATAATAGTGAAGCGTACCTTCGGCTTTCATCCACGTGATGACGGGCTGCGGGGAGCCCTCGGACTGACAGTGTATTATAACTTCGTGACCCAGAGCTACCGAAGTGTCTCTCGGTTCTACCAACCAGCGTGGAGGTACTGAGAAGAACCAATATAAAAATCATACCAATATACCTCACATCAACAAACAGCTACAATCAATTTAAGAAGCGTTTACGGTAATAGGAAATTTTTTAAATAAAGGGGTGAAGGGAGTTGGGAGAAACAACGTACCACCATTTTCTATCGTTTAACCACCATTAATTATTACTGTATTAATATCGGTAATTATTAATAAAATGATCTAATTAATTGGTGAGGTTAAGTTTCCAGAAAGATTGATACGTTTAAAATTGAAATTAGTTTTGTTGACTTTTATTATTATTTTATAAAAAAAAATAGCGTTTGCCGAAAAGCAATAAAATTGTTTCGATAATTATTAATGAATGTAATTGACAGTAATTACAATTTGTCAACAAATCTGATTTTATATTTTCAAAAGGTTTAGCACTTATCTGAGTAATGGTCATCATGCAATTGATGCAGGTCATCACTTTCAGTGTCAAGATAAGTGTTATAAAAGGCTGTGTAACATTGAAAAAGCATGCTATATATAGGTGATGTAATTGAAAAGGCTCGATAAGGACGAGGGGAGTTATGGGGAGATATTAGTAATGGTAAATTTATATATACAATATAATTGATAAACATATTTAAGCAAAAAATGTAATTAAAAAAAAAAACACCAAGCAAACTATCTAAACGGGCTCCAAGCTCTTTCTTTTACACCGGTCTACGTACATTCAATCGAACAAGAGCGGGGGAGGGAAAAAATAGATAGAGGATATTATTATATTTAAAAAAAACATTTAGGTGGAATTTGCACGTGAATGAGTCGTGGGGGTAAAAGAGAGGGCGTGGCTACCGCTTGCATATTAATCAGCTGATTAGCACACCTTACCCACTGCCATCATTGAACAGTAATTTTTATAATGCTTTCACAGTGGTTTACTTAATTTTATTTTTTTTTTGAGCGAGAGAAAGATTGAGATAGAGGAAAGGATGGTCGAGTTCATTTAAATTTTGAATTAATTAGTTTTGGAAGAATAAATCTCGAAAAAGGATAAAATAATAATTATATTAAAAATTTTTTTCTATTTTTGGAATATTATTATTTTTTTTTTTTCAAATATTATGCGAGTGTGTTTGATGTGTTTAATCAAATTATTTAAGAGACAAAAATAAGAAACCACCAAATTGGGTCACATCCAAGAAAAGGTGACAACATCAAAAGCACATCGAAAATATACAATATAATTATTATGATATACAAAGTAATAAATGGTTCGTTTCGATATTTAATTTTTTTTTTCTATATATATTTATATAATATATATGATTTTTTTTTATATTTTCGTTAAAAGTTCGTTAGTTATTTTTTTTTTCAAGCCAGGCAAATAATGATGGTTGCAGGGAGTCAGTTGCGCCAATCGAATTATGACAGAAAGAAAGACAGAGTAAGATAAATAACGAGATAGAAAGAGAAATTGTGTGTTATTACGTGAGATAGAAATCAACTAAATGAACACAAATATATAAACAAGAAATCAAAAGAAACTAAAGGAAAAGAAAGAAAGAAAGAAAAAAAAAACAAAAAACAGAATGAAAATAGATCGGTTAAGTAAGAAATGAATAAGTGGTTGGCGGGAAAACAAAGACAAGTTTTTGCTGATAATATTAACTAATAATCAATAACAATCAACTAATCGAACGTAAAGAAGAAAATCTTTGGTTCTGTTATTATAGATATATATATATATATTTTTTTCTTTTTGGTAAAATCTTAAATTTTGAAATAAAAGGTTTGGTCAAGGCGATTGATAATAAGTGAGAGATTGGTTGAGGGGAGTTCAATGAGGAATTTTTTTTCGTTCTTTTCGAAAGGATTGAGTGAGTGATGGATGATGGGAGGCTAAAATAACAAACACAGCAGGACTAACATTTTTAGATTCACACGGATACAAAGTTAGTGTAATGATGTTAGCCTGAAGATGAAATCATGAAAAGTTGATTGGTTCAACGTGTACAGGATGCAGCGAAAAATTTAATTGAGTTGTTTAGTTTTTTTCTTTTTTTTTCTTATTCGCTTATCAAAAATGACCGCAACAGCTTGTACACGTTTCAAGGATTGAGAAAAATATAAGTTATGAAGTTTTTTTTTTCTTTTTGAACAATACAAATAAAAATTTCATACTTTTAATGAAAAAAAAAAAAAAAACACAAAAAATGGCTAATAGCATAAACTTTTTTTTGTCTTCATGCTCTGTGAAGGTATTGTCCATCTTATTTTATTGTAAAAGCAAACGCAATGGCAAAAATAGGAACAATGGTAGTAGAATAAAACCCCGATCAAACGTTTTGAAATGGGTCTAGAAATAATTCAGAGAGGAATTCAAGATTTTTTTTTTTTTGGTTAAAAATAATCATAATTAATAATTAAAAAAAAATGATGATTTAAGGTAGTTGTCGAACAAATTTTTGCTAGATTTTAAAAGAAAAAAATATTTATAATTAAGATATTTTTTTAAAATTCAATATGAAGGTACGGTATAAAAGTGTATGAATACAACATTATTTTTTTGGTAGTTGTAAAACCAAATTGAACGAACGTAAAATCGAGGTTTTTTTTTATATAATTCGAAAACGATCGATATATTTTAAAAGTTTTTAGGTATTTTTTTTTTTTTGAAGACGTTAAAGAGGAAAGAAAAATGTTTAAGGGTGTACGAGTTATGCGCATTAGTTGTTGTTAGTTGATAAAACAACGTAAGCAGTAGATAAATATGAGAGGGGAGAAAAATAAAGAGATAGATGTCATGATTATACACTTTGCATCTCTACCGCTCGCATCATCACAATACAAAATTTTTTTTTTTATTTGGTTCATTTTTTTTTTTCATAACAACGCAATTTAAAAAATCAAAAAAGGATAAAGAAAAAATATCAAGCCATTCTTTAATGTCAGGCACCATAAATTCGATGTCTCGATCAGTGTATCGATTGAAAATAGTAGAAAGAAAGAAGAGAGAGAGGTAAGGTACCTATCTTGATCGATAAAAATAAGGAAGAGAAAGGAGAAAAAGAGTCGAGGAAAAGGGTTTTATCAGTTTTTTTTTTTTTTTTTTTTACTTTTTTTTTTTTCTTAAGTTATTTTGAAGAAGTGCATCAATCGGTAATTTGACAAACGTGTCACGCACTCGTTACACACACAGACATTACGTACGTAGAAGAAACAGCCAGCCAAACTTTCAACATTCAGATACTCTTTTTCAACACATGCGGAACAAATGTCACGTACGTAGGCGTTTCCAACGTGGGAAAAATTGGTTTTCAAAAATCTACCTCAATAATAATAGTCATCGGTTAACATGATCGGTACATTTTTTTTTTAACTTTTTTTTTCTATTAATAAGAAGAAAAAAAAAAGAAACAAAATTTGATGAGAATATATTGCGCATTTTTATAAGTCTTGAATTATATTAAAATCCGTAAATTTTTTTTTAAAAATTATAAACTGCTGTATAGATTTTTTTTTGTTAGAAGACAGTTATGCCTATCAATTTAAAAATGCATTTTTTTTGTTGTTGGATACGTCAACTTTGACATTTTTAACGTGCCTAAATATTTTATCATAAATAACGTTTATAAAATGCTTAATTATATTGAATGCCGTATAATTAAGGATACAATAATTTTTTTTTTTTAAAAAATAAATTTTAATACCGGAAATTTAATTAGGTGTACCGGCATGTACTTTCTAACATTATTTTTATTGACAAATGTTTAGACAGGTTTTTACTGAGCATTGAGTAATAATTATTCTATTATAAATTATTAATTATATGGAAATAAGTATTTACAAAGGAAAATTAACGGGTTTAATTATGAATGGTTAATAAAAAATTATTATTTGCTAATTTTAATTGTTGATCATACTGCAGTCATTAACAATAAAATACTTTGTTACTCAGTACTCGGAATTTATTTGCATTATAATTTTTACAGCAAATACAGTTTTAATAGAGAAGAAACTAAAAACTTCCCCGAGTTAATTATTATATCGCGCAATAAGTTAAAAACAATTTATGAGAAACGTTTCTTTTGAAAATTTTTTTTTTATTATTATTTTTTTTAATGTTATTTTGCTCTGTACAGTAGTTGCTGTAAACGGTAAATTGTCGAATCGACGATAAAGTGAGCGTGGTTGGAATTTTTGCAACATTCATTCACTCGATCGATCGATGCGCCATAGAAAATAAGCGAGCAAAATAATAATGAATAAAAAAAAAAAATTTGGTTGAAAAAACATAAAAAAAAAAAAAATAGAAAAAAAAAAGATGGAAAAAGAAAGAAAGCAAACATTTTCTGCCGTAAATTACAGTGCTTTCTAAATACCAAATGGTTGTGCTCATATAATGATGGTCATAAAAAAAGATGGGGGGGGGGGGGGGAGACGTTTTCACCAAATAAAAATGACCGGAAGTGATGTGAAAAGGAAGGGTTTTTATGATTGGGGCCAAGAGGGTGGTGAAGGAGGATATAAGGCCAAGGGTGAGAGGAAGTCACTCGGGTGCGAATTTTTGAAAGGTTGCTTCCCGAATTAAGAAAAGATTTCCTCGACGAAAACTACCGTACAATAATCATAGTCACGCAGACAACATGCCTCGTTCTTCTTACGAATTCATTTTGCGTATTTATTTCTTTACATTTCCTTTCCAAATAATAATGAAAAAAAATAAAAATAAATAAGGCTCTAAAATTCGAATGTGCAGATTGTTACACATATGCCATTTTCATCCATTAGAAGAAAAGTCAAACAGTTAAAAAAATAAAATAAACGGGGGAATTAACAACAGCTTGGGTCAACAGCTTTTTCAATACTAATTCTTAGCAAATGGGATATAGTGAAGAATAAGAAGAATCGTTAATTAAATTTGCATCCATTAGATAAATCACAATTTTTTTTTTTGAATTGTTTGATTGATATTAATTAACATCGTTATATAAGCAAAAAATGTAATAACAAATTTCGAGTTTGTGCTCATTTGAAATATTTTGGACAAGATTTTCAGTTTTTACTGAAGATTCCAATCTATGGGATGATTTTTGTCTACGATGTTTATAGAGTAAATATTCGCATGTAATCCGATTTTAGTTATGCTTGGCTCAATAAGTTTATGCTCATTTTTCATGTCATTTAATAACTTTTTGATATTGATAACTCTCATTATAGCTAAACAAATAGTTTTTGTTTTACCGAAGTTTTACGTAAATTACTATCTGTTTAAGCGTTAATATTTCTATGGTAAGGTGATTTACAATTTAAATTAAAAATAATTGACGGAAACTGATGACGGAACTAGAAATGTTTGACAAAGTTTCAAAGAATATTATACTGTATATTTAAAAGTAAATAACCCCTACCTCTAACTAACTTTTGGGTACCCGGTACGTCAAAAAAAAATGTCAACTCTGTACAGCGAAAAGTACTTTATAATACTGGATGATATTTTATCACTGTACCTAATTAATTAAAATTTGATGGAAGAAACGACTTATAGACAGGTATGAAAGTTAAATTTGAAAGCATATGTAAGCAAGTGTTTATTTAGTTTTCTTATTGTTTAATTACATGGCTGTTTTTATGGAAGGTGAAGAACCCTCATCACTTATGTTGGCAGGTGAATTTGATGTGTTTTGCACGAATAAATGGGTGGGACAGGGCGATGCGGAACGGAGTGAAGTTGGCGCACTCAAAATTGCTACTATTAACATTTCATCTGCTTGAAAAATGAACATTTTTCAAGCGGGTTAAGGAATTGTTTTTCGCGACTTTAATTAAACCGAAGATGCTGATGTTAAGCGCGCTATCATATCTTATGAAACCTTTAATTGTTCTTGCGTTTTGTCTGTTTTGCATTCTTCTTAATTACATCGCGTTCGAGACATTAGGAGTGCCGCTCGGGGCGATTGATAAGATGGCAATGTATGGCGAAAACTTTTTCTTAATTAAACCGCCATAAATTTTGCCAAAGATTATTGGTGCCGTAGTGATTTATCACTTGGATGCCGATTTAATTGCACAAGAAAGCGGATGCATAGCGGTAATAATCGAAAATTAAAAAAAAAAAAAATGTTTTAATCGTTAAAATGTTGATACGTGTATTGCAAATTTTGTTGGGAAACTACAGGAAATTTTTAATTAACGATATTACCGTAGGGGATTTATAGTAAAATTTGCTAACCAATATTTTTTTTAAGACACTATCTGAAAGGTTTTTCCCAAAGCTAACAATTTACTGAAAATGTCAGGTAAATTATTAATTAGCTAATTTTACTTTTGGTGAAAAGCAAAAGATAGCTTACAATTGTCCCAATTAATCAAAAAAAAAAAAAAAAATATTCAGCGAGTAAGATCATTATTTATAATGTAGGCAATCCAATTACTGTATTACAAATAAATGCAATACATGTACAGTACTGTAATTGTATATTTTAAAATTTGCATAGAAATTGTTAAACTTTTATAAAATGCGACACATTTAAATCGGTATAAATTAGTTTTATTTTAGTTAATTGGGATAAATTGTAAAATATAAAGTAAACACCTTTAAAATGCGAGACGTCTGGCAACCGTTAATTACATATGTTTTGGAAGTGTAAGTTTGAATAATATTAATGTTGTTAAAACATAAAAAAAGTTTAGCAGAAAATCACATGAAAATATTTGTAACAATTATTATCACCATTGATAAACGGGAAACTCAAAAGTTGCACGCGCGTATGCCACTAAGCAATTGCCACTTGTAAAGAGCGGACGAAAATTTGCTTTACATTGAGCGATAAAAGCAATGATAGCAAGTTTTTTTTAAATACACCGTATTAAAAAATCTGGCTTTTAAAGACTTAAAATTAATATCCCCACAGTACTTATAAAATTGTTGCATGAATATTTTATCATACTGTACTTATTATAATTCGGTCACGGATTAAATTTTCCCGCTGTTTTGTTATAGTTTATTTGCCGTGTAAATTGAGGGATTCCGGTTATTTAGATTACCTTAGGCGTAAAATTTGAAAAATAGCAACATGATCGTTTTTGTATCGCATCTACGATCGCATGATTGAGCCGTGTTTATTTACAGTTTGACTGCTGATCAAATCAGGTGAAGTGTTTATTCTACAGATGAATACATTTTCGGAGGTGATACGCGATGTATGACGCGCGCAAGAGTAGTGTGTGTGCGTGGGGAGATGCAAGGTTGGGGGTAAAGGAAGAGTAGGAGGAGGAGGGGGGAAGTGATAAAAGCAGACGGACAGTATTTGTGCTTAAAAATCAGTCTGGTGTTTGTGTAAGCGAAATGTATTCATTTTATTCTCAAAGCCAGGCCGATTTACTTGATAAACACTATAAAGAATAATACAGTATAGAATGCGATGGAATCGAGTTTCGTTATGCTTGCGTACGTTCGGGTATGGAAGGACAAAGCTTGTTTCTGCATCTTATTGATTTTGGGAAAAGAAACCAGCAACAATAAAAGAAATTTCTGCAGGCGTCTATATGCATATTGAGAAGTTTATCGCTGGCAGTTGATATACAAGTACAGTATATAAATAAAGGCCGGGTATAGTGGGGTTGGGTGTATAGCACTTTGTATACAAGGGAAGGGAGGTGGGTGATATGATAGCAACAACCTCCCTTCGCGCGCCAAATAAGAAGAAAAAGAAAATGTGGACAAAGATTTTTGTTCGTCGATCACCGGTTTCAGCACTATAAATATACTTGTCACGCGCAGCGATGTGTATAGAGACGTAACCGTGTACATGCAATCATTGATTTTTTTTTTACGTTATTGTTTCACAGCTTTAAGAGAGAAGTAGAAAGATGCATCAGCTGAAAAACCAATACTCACTACCTTACAGCATTCTAAGTACAGTACACTGTACATGATACGATACATATGAAAAAAATTAAACAAGAGTTTACAAATTTAATTAATTAAATCAAAATACATTTTCAGTTTTCAGCCAGGAAAGCAAGGAAAAACTGAAAAATTAAATTGTTATTAGAAACGTGTACTATCCGTACTATACAATTTCATTTAACTCTAAACGTTTCATTAAATGTACACACTTGCTTTGAATTTTTTTAGAAATTACATCTCTGCAAGCAAAAATTCATAAATATTCAATAAAGTTCAATCCTGCATCTTCGTATTTTTGAAAGTATCATCTTTATCATTTGGTTTTCTATGCATTGATTTGCAAAAGCTCTAATTAATTTTTGTAAACATTAAAGTTGAATTTTTCCTGAAAAATATTTATAGAACTTATATTTTTATTAAGTTAATATTAGCTTTTTTAAAACTGAGTGGAAAATGAAATTTGTCCAAGATGGACTTATTTAAATTTAAAAAAAAAAAATAATAAATAAATAAATAAAATAAAAAAATTAGTATTCGGTATAAATCTAAATAAAAGTTTGACTTAGGGTTATTGTTTACTAATTTAGCGGGAGCACATCAGCTGATTTGAAATTAAATTTTCAGCTAAGGGTTACTTTAAAGTTTACTTTAGTTTTTTTAAAAAATCTATAGTTAGTGAGTTTTGCTTTAGACATAAAAAAAAAACTGCAGAAAGTGAAATTGTTGGAATGTTATGCGTTTTTGTGTTGTTGTTTTTACTCCCCCCCCCCCCCCCCTCCTTCCCTTCTCCTTTTTCTCGAATGAAATGGGTAATAAGACGGTTGCGTGTGCGTCACGCCGAAAGTGAAAGTATAGGAAAAATTTAAGCCCGGCTTTTATAATATTTGCGTCCCGCTTTTTTTATAGAACTGCTCTGAGAGCAAATTGAGGAAAATGTTTGTTTAGAAAAATTCTCAGGAGATGGATGCGATGTTATTTTATTGTGTAGAGAGAAAAGTTGATAGATAAGTATGCACGTAGGCATTGGACCATGTACAGTATACACGAAGGAAGAGAGAGAGAGTGAGGGAAGAAGCAAGTGTTGGTGGAGGGTGGATGGATGTTTTTGAGGAGATGCGTATTATGGATATGTTGGAAAATGAAATTCAAAAAGCCAAACGCGCTCGCGACATCTATCGTCGTCTAAATCGCCTTGGAGCGCTTTAGCGGGGAAACTTCTTTTGGTCTACCGGTACGCTTCGCCTAACCTCGCCGCAGCTACGCAAATGTGGAGCGAACTCCGCTAAACTCTGCGGTTATTTCCCCCCCCCCCCCCCCACCTATTCCGCACGCGCTCTACCATCCCTCGACACGCTTTCTATGCTTTCTTTAGCTAGCGAAATGTTATTGAAGAACACAGCCTCAAAGAATAAAAGTGAAGAAGATGAAAAATAATAAATAAGTATGGCGAGAAATGCACGCGTGAGGTAGAGAAAGAAATAGTTGCGCGAGTGAAAACGGAAAATAGGGGGGCGGGGTTTCAGATTAGATAGACAAAATGGAAAATTTAACGTAAATATTGTTGGAAAAATTTTTCTAAGAAAGAAATAATAAGAAAGAATGAAAGAAAAAAATAAATAGAAAAATTTAATCGAAAAATGTTTGCACTGACTGTGTGTTCGCGCTGTACGGGATTGAAAGATGTCGCGGGGGCGGGGAGGAGTAAGGGGCTCAAAGTGGGCGGATAGGGGATTGGTAGAAAGCTTTAAGCGGTTTTCGCGTTGTGATGACGGTTAATGAACTTAAGTGAGATCCGAAATGCGCTCTTAATTGATATCGTCGGTCTAGTTCCGAAAAAGCGTTTGTTGAATTTTTAACTGCCGCAAGAGACGCTGGCTGGCTGGCTAGATGGCGTGGCTAGTGATTAACGAGCATCTGCTTGAGTGGCATACACGCGGACTTTGTGCGCGCACGGATTCTATTATGAGGTTTGCAGTTGACAAACAAAATGGCTATTTTCCAATAAACACAAACATAATCAGTTTAGATATGTATAGAAGAGAGATAGTGGGAAAAAAAGAGAGAAATAGAATGATATTTTTACAAGATAAGGGACGTACAAATAAATATTAAGTAATTATCCACTCTACTTTATGGAAGTGGGAAGAGGGGGTAAATGACGTTTCTACGTTCGCGTATTATGTACAGACTCGGAGTTTTGTAAAGAGAATGAGACAAAAAAAAAAATTCAATAATGCGCATATCATTTGATATTAATTAAGGAGTAATTAATCGATTAATGTGCAATCCATCCATTTATTCCATTCTTCATCATTAACAGATGCTCCATTCGCTCCATTTCAAATGCAGGCTTGCGTTTTTTATTATTATTTAGCAGAATCGATAATTCAAATGCTTTCGATTCGATCGATTTCTCTTATCTACCCAATGCATTTTTTAGATTATAAGCATAGTGAGTGGACGGGGGAAAAAAAGGGATAGGCAGAATGTCGGGAGGGAAAAGAGGGGGGAGAATGAGATAGAGAGAGAAAAAAAATCAACTTGAGGGTGTATAGATTTATAAGAGATAAAGAAAGAATTTAATATGTGGAACGGAATAGTGAGAAGCCAGAGAAGGACAGGGCTGAGTTATGAGTTCAGGAAGAACTTTTTTCAATTGGATTTTTTTCTTTGAAGGTGGGTGGCAGTGAGGTGGTTGAGCCGAGAAGCTCTTTTAGAGATTTTCAACAAATATTTTGATTTGACTTAGGTCCTAGGAGTATCAGCGTGCTTTTTTTCAGTGGACACCGAAGTCTGTAAAAATTCGAAAGTTTTAAAAAATAGTTTTTTCCCTTCGTTTAAATTAACATTATAAAGTATAAAAAGTAAGAAATTAGTTTTCAGACCTTTTTTTAAAAAAATAATTAATATATTGAAGAATTGATTAATTTTTCTAAAGATAAACTTCAGTATAAATCTATTAATAATTTATTATACTGTACAGTAATTACTCCAATTATTAAAAATAGTTATTTAAAAGTAATTCAGCAATAATTTTTTTACCTTTACAGTAATACTCGTAATTACGAGTACATGTATTAATATATATTTTGAATGCTTTTTTAATAAGTTTATTAACGAGGCATACTAAATTTTTTTTTGTGTTTAACTTTTGTTAATCGTCATTTTTGATTATCCAAATAATTCTTAAAACCTTCGACCATTAAAACGAATTGTCGCGATTAATTAAGATTTTTGTTGAATTTTTTACTTTTTAAAATTGAAATTTAATGATTTCTCTTTGATTAAAAGCTAATAATTATTGCAAAAATTTAGATAATACTTTTAAAAAAAATTTATGGAGTAACTATTTAATTGCGAAAGAATATTTAACATTTTGGTTTTTTTTTTTTTCGAAAAATACTGTATAATATTTCTTAAACGATCGTTGGAAAAGGTTTTTGCGGCACAAATCTATTTGGTTTTGACTTTGTCCACTTTTACGGTTTGTAGCAATGTGTCACACTGTCACCACACCTTCACTTTAACGTTATGTGACAATTATTTTAAATGGCCTCTACATTTCATGCCTAAGGCCCCGTAACATGCGCGTAATCTGACTTTACATTCAATATATTTCGTTGGGAGCTGTCGACACACAGTGTTATTTTTTTAGTGTTGCTGTAGAATGGACCAAATGTGTAGCTATCAGCGTTTTTTTTTTATGTGTCGGCTGCGATGTTTTTAGTATGTCTGAACATAGACACTATAGGAGCCAATGGCCATCGTCTAACAACCTCAATGACATTTTTTTTCAATTGGGAACTTAAAACAATTCAACTTTTTGGAGTTGTAATCTTCGTATATACTGCGCTAGACGAGAAAGAAAATTCAATATAAAATAAAATGGCGAGAAAAGTGATTCGTTTTTTATTTGAAACATTTATTTTTTCTTTTGTCTTTATTATTTTTTCTTTTTTCTTAAAAAAAAAAAAAAAAAAATTTAAGAGACTGGAAAGAATTGTTGGTGAAAATAATTCTGTGAGATTCAGATTTACGAATGGTATTTTTTCAAAACTACAGCATTGTACAGTGTATTGCTTCGTAAATCGAATGAAGTTTAGGATGCGCTTTTTTCTGAAACAATACATTTACGTCATTGAGGTTTTAAATTTTCATTTTGTGCTGGCCATCAGCTTAAAAATATATTGCAGTTAAACTTATAATGCAATCAGAAGTTCGAGTTAAGATGGATAATTTGACTATCGAGTTTGTATGTTCGTTGCCCCTGTAATTAGTGTATCCAGTCGCATTTACTTATTATGATAAAAGAGCACTCTTAGGGGGAACTTTTATATACTGGGTTCAATTACTGTATTATGTTCGTTGCCCCTGTAGTCAGTGTATACAGTCGGGTTTCCCTTATTATAATAAAAGTTCGATTAGAGGGGGAACTTTTGCTTTTAATTATTTTACTACATTTTGTTAGATTGCTGTATAAATAATTACATGTATTCTTGTTAGTTAAAATTCCAGTTTAGTTAATTAATTTTCAGTTTATTTTTGGATTTTAATGTGTCAAATTTGCATTTATCAATAAGTTGTTACTCCAATTTAACTTAATAAATACGAGGCTTTTGTATTAAACCTTAATAATATTAAATTTTAAATTATTTTAATTGATAAACTTAAATTACGAGTAACCTGGAGCCTTGATATATGCTAAACTGAGAATTATTTTTGGAATGTTTTATCGCATCTGCTTTTTTTTAAAGCTAATGCTAAGAGAAAGATGTATTTTAAGAGTTAATAACGGCTACAGCGGATAAAAATATTAAAGAGCAATTAAAGAGCAATAATTGAAATTTAATATTTTAAGCATTATAAACAAATATTAATAGTATTACTTGTACGGTACCTAAAATTGATGACTAAGTTTTGCAATTTTTTTAAAGCTAATTTTGGGGAAATTTAATTAAAAATTGATGTAATCTTAAGCAAATTTTTTAATATTTATTGTTGTTTGTTTTTTTTTTTTTTTTTACAAAATTTCTAATTGATGTTAGTGTTGCATTTAGCTTAGCAAACATACTGCAAATGTACTTAACTACACTTACTAATTAAAGTGCAAACATATCGATCAAACACAAGTCGATAATATTGATCTACTGTAATTATAATTATTATATTTAATATATTTTCGAAATAATATCAGAGTGTTTTGTTAGCGGTTTTTTCACATATGGTTTCCTCCATGGTGGAATCTAAACTGTATATCGTAACGAAAAGGTTTGCTTGGGTTAAGCACTTCATACACCTTTCCCTTTTATTTTACGTCTTTTCCTTTCAGTAATAATAGTTTTAGAGTTCTATAAATATTATCATGTGCACTGCAGTGTGAATCGGTTGGTTTTTGTACGGTGTTATTGAAATTTGTATTGAAGAAGCCTTGGTGCTAGGACTTGGTTAAGATGCGCAGACGCACCTCGTTTCATTTGAAAAGTGAACGTTGATGATTGCAAAGATATTCAAGAATAAGAAATATTGCTTTTTTATGATTAAAATAATCGTCAAATATCCGTTTGGGAAATAATAAATTGAAATGGACTAATATAGAAAATTGGTTTAAAAAGAAAAATAGAGAGAGAAGGGATATGGAGATTGGATTGAATGGAAGAGAAATACATATAGTGACGATAGAAAAAGAAGAATTGTGGAATTTAAAGTAAAGTAAAGGAAAGAGAGTGGGATAGCAGTGAGGGAAGGGTGGGAAGGGGAAAAAAAGAAAAGGGTTGAGGATAAAAAGCGACTATTTCAATTTCTACAATTCGCTTCCGAAACTCGTTCCATTCGGAACTGTTGAGCGTTCCACAGTCTTCGGTCTCTGCGAGTTTGAACCGCTAGCACGTGAGCATAAGTGAGATGTAAAAAAAGATGCATCGAAAATTTCCACTACTACAAAACGGACTAGTCAAGCTTAATGAATGACGTCATAGGCGTTATAGGTTGGTGGACGAGGCGAGACGGGCGAGCGGCGGAGACTACGGGCTTTGAATAGGGGAGATGGGAGTTGTCTAAATAGGCAAATGTACACATACAGAGAGAGATGGAGATAAAAAAAAGGAGAAGAAAATGATTGCAGGCTTCTCTCGTTTTCTAAAACGAGGAACTACGTGACCGGAATCCGCCGAATGCATCTTTTTTTTTTTTTTTTTACGTTTCTATAATCTTTTCTTTCATTTTTTTTTTTTGGAATCATGCCGGATGCCACTAGTAGTGCACACTCTGCATATATAGAGAGAAAGAGCAAGTGAGGAACGGTATGGGTGGTTGAAATGGACGGGTGGGAAGTGGAAGAATGAGATTCTTTTTATTTATTTTTGATGCGGTTAAGGAAAAGATAAGAATTTTCCACCTCCTCAAAATTTGAGGGGAGGTAAGTAGGAAGGGAGGAGAGGGGGGGGGGGGGAGGAAAGTACGGAAAAAGGAAATGAATTCTTTTATTCTTAAGTAATTTTTTTTTCTCTTTTCATTTCAATTTAATATTTAGTGTATAAGTGATTGAGATAGGTAAAACTGTAATTTAGTTTTTGATAATGATAATTTTAGTGTCGGAAAATATGGTAAAATGTTTTTTTTTTTTTTTTTTTTTTGGAGGAAAGTCGCATGCGAGAATATTTTTTTTTTAAAAAAATAGCGATACAATTATTATTATTTTAAGAGTTACTTAAATATTTTTTTTTATTTGTTTTGCGAGTAATTTATTTTTGGCAAAAGTATGGTGAACGATATTTAATTTTTTAAAAAAAGAAATTATGCGGTAGCTAGGTGTTTAAAAATGCGTTGGATTACATGGGAATTTAATTATTTCACTGTAATTATTAATCTATTTGGGAATTCCGTTTTTAAGGGTAAAAACGTTAAAGTTCTAACAAATTTGCATTGTTAAGCTTGAAGAAAACTGACGCAACTACAAAAATAAAATGTAATTTTATAAGAAAAGCAGTAAGCAAATAATATTAATTATTATTGTAATTAACGTAACAATTTATTAAAGAGATAATTAATAGGTTTTCAAGCAATTTTTTGCTGACTTGATTTACTTTTAAGATGCTGCTTTTAAATGTTGTAATGAATTAGTAAAACTGCCTTTAATGCATTGCGTTAGAATAAATCGAAGTAACAGAATTGGTTAACAGGAAGTTAGTTATGGTGCCGAATACAGTACTTTGTTTCTAAAAAAAACTTTGTAACTGAAACAACATTGACTGCATGAACATTTTCTTACAGCTATGGCAAACGTGATGTATTCCATAGGGAATTGACACATTAAGGGAAGCTAACACTTATGTCGTTGTTCTTTCAAATTGAGGCTACTAAAATTTTTTTTTGAAATCGACTCTTATTTTCACTTTGTCAATTAAGATATTTTTCTATTGGATGCTTTTGGTAACCAATGAGGCATCTAACCACCAATGACCTAATTTTGTAGTTGCGTCATTCTTCTTCCAGAGGTGCGATTTAAAAATAATCATAAGATGAAATTATTATTTTTTTTGTCATTCTTTTGATACTGTAAGATTTTAAAAAAAATGAAACAGAATTTTAAACTTTAATCATTAATGAGGTCAAAAAAAAAAAAAAATAAAATAACAATTTTTTTGTTGTTAGAACTTTTCGTTTGATTTGAGCTTTCAATGTTAAATTGAAGAGGGGTGAGTGAAATGGAATTCTTAAGAAGAAGAATAAGAAGAAAAAAGTTATTTTATAAATAAAAAATAAATAAATGACGGTTATCCGCTCTGCTTTTACGTTGACACGGTCGCCCATAAAGTCAGTAGTAAAATGAGGCGAACGATATAAACCGGAAAGTGGATCTAGAAATAATTAAGAAAAGCGTTGAAAAAAAAAGTTTATTTCTCACGCATTCTTCACACCCCATTTTCATCGAAAGTGAAATAAAAATGATTATATATATATATTTTTTTTCTTTTATTTTCTTTCTCTAAGCATAATAAATGCCGTGTGAAATGAGTGAGTGAGCGAATCCGTAGAGAAATGCACATTTTTCGCACCGAATATTTGAGTTGGATGTGTAATCTAATGTCAACCGCACATTTGCCACCCACCCCCTCATCTTTTACCTAATTTCTTCTTTTTTTCTTCTCCCGTTTATTTTTTTTTTTTTTGTATTTTTTTTTATTCTTCGTCATTTTTTTTATTTTTTTTATTATTATAAAATAAAGATTTTCTTTCTTTCTTCGCTGGCTTCCCTACGGGGAATTTTGTTATAAATTAGGAAATGAGGGGTTTTTATATCTCTTTCATTTTGATACACACACGTTCTTACACTCAGCCAGTCAATTACATATTCATAAGGTTTGAGGAAAAGAGTGTAAGAATATGAAGACGGCGAAAGAAATTCAAATGAAAGAGATATTTGGCATGCACCGCTAGTTAGCGTTTTGTCTTCTTCCTACACACGATGCACGTGCATTCTGAACATAGCCCCTTCATACAGGTTGGAAACGTGCATTAAATGAGGAGAAATTAAGATTTAAGAAAAAAGACAGGGGGAAGAGATTAGAACGCGTGAAAATGAGAGATCTAGTCATTAATCATCAAACGATATATATATGTATATTTCATTATTTCAGAGAAAGCAAATTTGACTTTCTGGTGCGATTTTTATCTTCGTCGACTTGTTCAAGTCCGAAAGAAATGATTCTTGGAGAAGCCATTAAAAGTGGGTATTTTTTTTTAAAAAAAAAAAAAAAAAAAAAAAAGAAAAACCGTGAGACAAGCAAAGTGCTTCGAATTAGAAATTTTGATTGGCTGACACGATGACGTAAATACCAACGCGTTTTAATTACACTATCCGTAATACATTAATTAATTAATTAAATAATTTGCTTTAAAAATATTTCGCGGGTTTATTTTATTACTACCCTTGATGGAATTCTATACAGCTGCTCCATTTAAAACGCCTCTTACTGGGAAATGGTTAAGATTTCATGCTTCACCTACAGTAAATATTAAAGGTTAAACGAACCAGCATTTTATATAAGTTGATGTTATTGTAATTTACTACAATTTTATGAAGATATAAATTCGCGTTATCGGTTTCTTTTAGTAGACGTTTTAAATAGATAACTGGTTAATTTGTGGAATTTCATGTAAAGAGGTTTGTGAGGATGAATTCTTGTTTTGTTTTACAATACAGTAATTATGAATTATGGTAGTATTTAAAGATAGGAGAAAGAGATAGAGAGAGTAATTGAAAAGATACTAAAAGTGTTAACTAAATTATCATTATCGAGGATTTTTTTTTAATAAAAAAAAGAATGGTTTTGGGTGGGTAAAAAGAATGGGAAGGAAAGGGGGTATTGGGTGTTTCGACAGGCGGGGGGGGGGGAAATGTTTACCGTTGACTATGAGTTGGGTACTGAATCTGGCACTTCCGGCATCGTTGCCTGCCACACATGTGTACATTCCGCTATGCTCTTTCTTAACGGAATCAATGGACAGAATGCTCGAGTACTCGTCAAAGTTTCGGACCGTAATTCCGGTCCCGAAGTTAGGGGTGGTGGGCACGGCTTGTCGGTCTTTTTCCCACGTTATCCTCAGCGGTAAGTCGCCTCGACTAACCACACACGATACTCGTGCGAGCATCCCTTCAAGTAAGTGCTCGTCTTGGAAAGAAAAAGGCACGATCTTGGGCGGGACTTCATTTTTTATGCACACAATATCCGGTCGGTCGATCATTGATGGTTGTTGTCAGGTTACAAAAATATAAATTTTTGCGGGTTCAGATTTTTTTTTAATAAAGGTTTATCCCCAGTGAGTTTTAAAGAAAAGAGATGGATGGAGAGATAGGTAAAAGGGATGAATGACGGAGGGGTATAAGGAAAGAAAAATGAAAATTTTTTTTAAAACTTTTTTGTACGAAAATTTGAATTAATACTTTTTTCTTCCTACATATCGAAGGTGGTAAATAATATTATGCGTTGCGCTGCGAACCAAGATGGTGGTGCCGGAATGTATTTTTTTTTTAAAACCAAATATTATAATACAGTATAAACATTTTTTTGTTGTTGATAGGCAGACAGGTGAAATAGGATAGGAGTAGGAAAAGAATGAAGGAAAGAGCACAAAAAAATAAAAAAAATAAATAGAGAAAAAACAAAAATACGTGTGAGCACAACGATGTACACGACGATTACAACAGACACACCTCATCAAGAAATATTTTGGTTCATTATTTTTCACTTTTTTTTATATATAGATTTCCCTGTTGTTGTTTTTTATATTATTTTTAATATTATTATTCTTATTTTTGGGCTTTTTTTTTATGAAATCGATGATTGACGTCGATTAAATGCTCGGTAAAATTTTAGGTTTATAATAATAATAATAATAAAAAAGATAACAAAAAAATTGTTAAATAATAAACAATTAAAAGTTATTATAATTGAAACTGGAATTGTTTTGAAATACTTTTTAGAATTTTAGAATAATTATTGAATTAATATTACAAAAATTTATTAAATATATTAGGTTTATAATTCCTAGTTTTGTATATATTTGATCATTTAAAAAAGTCTTGTCAATCTCGATTTCACATTTAATTGACACCCTGCAACTGTATTTTGAATTGATAGTTATAAAAAATATTAGTATATTAATTTATTATAATATTATTTAGTATATTAACTGTGTAAAAACTATTTTAAAACTTAAAAAATAATAATAAAAAAGCCAGTAACACCAAAAACAAAAAATTTCGTCGGCCGCACACACAGTAAATTACAATGAACGTGTACTTTTCGATCACAGCACGCACTGCCATCATCATCATCTGCATTAATTTCATCATTAACAAAATAATATATTAATTATTATTATTATTTTTTGATATATAAAATAATGTTAATAAATATATTTATTATAATATATATATAAAAAAAATAGATAGATATAGAGCAGGGACAGTGACAGTGACTGACAGTCGACAACCGTGACACACCTAGACAACTGAATTACCATTGACCACCAAAATGGCTGACTGTTGGGTGGCCGCGGCGTTGTTGCGCACTTTGCACGTGAATGTGCCGCTGTGTCTACGGGACACTTTGTCAATGGTAAGAATGCTAGAATAGTCGTCGATGTCACGAACTTTTATGGCCGGGTCGTCAGCGAGTGGTCGATCGTCCTTGAGCCACTCAATGGTGATCGGAAGATCTCCTTGATACACCACGCATGAAAGGCGGGCGACCGATCCTTCTAGCAAAGGATCACCTTGGAAGGAAAATGGGGTGATCTTTGGTGCAACTGGAAGATTGAAAGAGAGTTAGCTGAATATTATTAGATCTTGATCCGAAAATCCAAGTCGATGATGACAGCTGAAAACTTAATTCACCAAGCGGATGCAGCCGTGATTGAATGACTATTCGTTTTATGATTATGTAAACTGCGTTGTTTGGTTAAAAGCTGGTCACAAATACATTATTTTTTTATTTAATTTAGTCTGAATAATATAATACTGTATTTACAATAACAGTTTTCCATAATATTGAAACTATTTTTAAAATCATTTTAAAAATATTTTCTTAATACAAACTACATTAATAAATTTTAATTTAATATTAATGATTAGAATATTGTTTTTTTTTTTTTTTTAATATTAATATCCTATGGAAAAAAACCTTAATTAATTATTGTGCTGGGTTTTGCATTTTTTTTTAATTTTTAAATTTCAATTACAGTATTTTTTTTTTGTTCTTTGTTGTTAATAATTGTAAAGAAAGCGAGTATAAGCAGCCAGAACTTTGAAACCGCAAAAGTTTTTGAAAAGAAACCCTACCGTATGTGATTAGTTTTGCTACCAGACAACTCAGTTGACATATACGCGCAAATTGACATTGGAAGCTAACTTTGGTTACATGAATTTTAAAGTATTTCACTGAAACATCATTTTGATATGTTCCCGTATGTAAACACGCGCCAGACAATTCCTCGAGGAATATCTTCGTCTGCGAGCGAGCTTGGGATAAATTATTTTTAAGGTTACAAGACAATTTAAGAATTCGTTCGCAGGTACGGATGGATACTCTTAAAATAAAATAAAAAATGATGGATGGCATATTTTGATGGAATAACTTACATATTTCTAAAATTATTAAGATGGACATTTTAGAACATTGAGAGGGTGGAGGGATATACAGTATGCAGCTCGAAATCAAAAATTTGCATAGCTTTAATTTTATCAAGTAATAATCGTATTACGTTAACGTATATTTCTAGGGCCTATGGAAAATAAATAAAGCTTTCAAAGACAATTTTAACGGGCTTAATAAGAGTTTATTAAGAAAAAGCGAATCATTTTCCAAAATAATTTAGTTTATCTGTTTATACTGTAGTAAAAGATCTTTAATTGAAATAGATTTTGTGTTTGGATTAAATATTTAATTATTTCATAAAATTGATAGGCTAATTCTGATTCGACGGAAATCCATTTGTAAAATATTTACAGTACTTCACTTTTGATTTTCACTAATCCTAGCAATAGCACTAATCAGCAATAGTTGGAGAACAGTAGTCGCACCCTCATATACAATCAACATTGAGTACATGTATTTGACTTTACAACTAAAATGGTTTATTTTACACTTTTTCTGGGTCCAAGGGCCCCATCCTTATTCAAAAATTCAAATTAGTACATGTGCTTGTCTTAAAATTGTAATGTTTTGTCTTAAACATGGCCAGGATAGCAAAATTGTATAATGCAGTTAACGAAAAATAATGATGTAATATTGGTTATTATTATTTTTTTTTTAATTTAATATATCAATGGCGTTTAGAGTTGTTAGAGTGCTGGTTATAATGTCAAACAAGCACCCAATTACCAGTTAACGTTATATAGTCTTTACAAAGAATACATATTAGCGTAAAGAGTTCAAAAAATTAGCTTAAACGTTGTTAAGTTTTTTTTTTTCTCCGATTTATTCTTAACTAATTGTTTGAACTCCAATAGTACTATTCTCCAACTTACAGACTCAATTTGAAATCAACAGAAATTTAGGATTGCAATTACTATTAATTTTTGCTATAATCTTAATTGAAATTTCGTTTGATGATTTGATTAAGGCTATGCATTTAAAGTGAAAAAGTAGGTATACCGAGAATGGGGAAATCAATATCTTAGTCGTGGTATTTGGCTTATGAAATTTAAAATTAGAAAACGTCGGAGTGAACGCTCGACGGTCTTTTTTCTAAAGCGAATTCTCAAATGATTCAACTTTATTTGCGTGGCGGAACTTTTGAGGTTTACACACTGACTAAGCAATAAGTCGAAGCATTTATCTCTTAAAATCCTAGCAATTTTTTTTTCTTTCTCTCTCCGCTCGCTTATCATTACGCGTTTCGCTATGCAGGGCGGGGAGGGTGGTATGGAAAGATTTTGGTGGTGGTGGTGGTTTATCTTTAGGCTACAAACGTAATAAGATGAGCTGCATTAATCAAAAAAGGATTCATCAGTGAATTGAAGAAGATGTGAGCGGGGAAAGGAGAAAATTTTTTTGGTGAAAACAAATTAAGTTAAATGACATTTAAAATAGATGGCGCTAGGGTGGGAGCGACTACTAGGCTAGACTCGGTTAAGGCAAGAAGGGTAATTGTCCAAGTAAAGCGCTAATTTATTAGGATGAAACTCATGCGCAACCTCTATTATTTTTGAAACAATAAGTTTGGATGGTAACGAGAATGAATGGGCATCCATTGTATATCTAAAAGTGAGAGAAAAATGTAATTAATCGATGAACCTAAAAAAGAAGAGAAAGCGAAAAGAGGAGATGAAGTATCTGAGAAAAGCGGAAATATAAAAGATTTTTGAATGTTGATTCAAGATGAGGAAAGGGGTGGAAAAGGTGGATATTTTTTTTTTTTTTTTTGAGAGAGAGGGGGCTAAATTGGGTTAAGTGAAGGTTTGGGATTTCCGAAAAATAGATGGGAGGAGTTTAGAAAGGATGAGGAGGATGTTGGTTGAGCGGACTTGTGGGTAGTTTAGGCGGGAGAAAAATGGAAAGAAAGATAAAAGTACAAATAAAGGTGTAAAAAACATAATTATTCAAGTGATTAATTTTTTTTTTTTGATATCTGGAGTGATTAAAATAAAGTAAAAAAATTTTCTTTTTGAAAAATAGATAAAAATTTTTTTAAAAAAAAATTAATACGAAAAAGAAGTATGAAAAAGTTGGGCATTACCGTTAACGAAGAGGTTAGCCGTGTGAACGCTAGTTCCGGCGCCGTTGTTAGCCGTACAGCTGTAATTTCCGTTGTTTTTAGGGGTGATCTTGGCGATGGTTAAAATGCTGGAGAATTCGTCTAAATCTCGCACCGATACTCCGATGTCCGGATTGATTGGATGGCCATCTTTAAGCCAGGAGATCCGGATAGGTAAATCTCCGTCGCTGACCACGCATTGTAAACGAGCGCGCATTCCCTCTCGGATCAGCTGGTCTTGGAAGGAGAAGGGCGTAATTTTAGGAGGAACTGCAAATGACCGGAGAAAATAAACGTTTAGATTATATATATATAAAAAAATATATATTAGAGATCTAATTAGCTTTTAATTAATTATTCATGTCGGGTATATAACGCTCGCGAATGCCTGAGGGAATAATAAGCTTATTTATTAAGCTGGATATTAATCAAAACAATGCGCATTTTCCATTAATGCTTTTATAAAAACATTTAGGTTTCTTTTTGTGTAGGTACGTTTTTTTTATGAGCTTTTGATTAATTGCTCTTCAAAAATTAAGACGTTAAGACTGAAAGACGTATAATCAATTAAAGATGGGAGTTATCCTATCTTGGTAGGAGTCAAGACAGAATATAGATTATCTGTTGGTGCGCAAAAAGAAATAAAATAAAACGTAAAAAAAAATTTAGATGAGAAATTACTTGATGATTGGTGGGTTTTTAATTTTAACTAAAAATAGTAATGTAAAGTGAGATCTGTTCAAGCTGGAATCTTGCAATAGCCGGATTTCTGTTTTAGTTGGAAAATTGTGTAATTTTTTGCTTTTTTTTTTTTTTTTTAAAAAAAAGGAAGTGTTAAATGTGTAAAGTAGAATGTGCAAGAAGTGGAAAGAAAATGGAAGCTTAGACTTTTCTCATGCAAAATAATGCTGTCCGAACTTTTTTTTTTTGAAAAGGAAATTCCGACAAGTTAATGTACTGCATACAAATACATAATACATATGTAGTTTATCGGAAATTCTGTGTCTCTCATAAAATAAGAAAGCTGTCAAATTTTTTGTAAAAGTTCTCAAAATAAATGTTACTACAACGTGACTATTTTTCTCATCATGGTCATTTCGTAAACTAAAGTCACATCTTTGAATGGTAACGAGTATAACACCGTTATCTCAAGACCCATTCAAGAAAAATTGCATCATTTTACATTTTGAGTTTTTTATTGGAAGTTTAAAAGCCTCTTCCGCTGGGAATTTGAGTTTATTAAGCGAGTGATATTAGATTCAAAAATAAAAAAATAAATAAATTTCGAAAGAAAAAAAAAAAAAAATGAACATGAAAATTTAACGTGCTTTTACGTCAACCGTCGATTTAATAAAAGGTGGTACGTGGGATTTTATGAAATTTTAAAAATTAGTTTATTATAGCATCTTTTTATATTTTCTTTTTTTTTTCCCCCCCCTCAAAAAAGGCACCGGGAGATAATGTTATCTAAACGCTGCAAGTTGAGTAGCTATGTTTTATTCACGTTCATTGTAATGGTTGTTTTGCTGCG
>JAQGAZ010001032.1:0-37998 GCA_034692225.1 Polydesmus complanatus
GTCGAAAGCGAAAAAAGCGTTTCCTCGCGCCAAGGTCGAAAGCGATGTTACATGGCCCTCGTGGGCCGCTGTACTCTACAGTAGAAAAGTAAATTTTTGCAGATTTACAAAACAGCAAAGATTTACAATCCAATTAAAAGATTTCGCAGGATGTTTTGATTTTGATACGCACGTGCTCACGTTTTAAAATAGAAAACCACTTTTAAAAACCTTTATACAGGTTAAATATAAAATGCCTAGAGATTCTAAGCTACAAACCGAATTCTGAAAAACCGTTTATCTTACTCAATACATGTAGTATTAATATTATAAGTCCTTGATATAAGTCAAAGTGAAAATAAAATTTTGTTTATGTCTTATTTTTTGAAGTTAAATATATTACCAATAATAATATTAAAATACATTTCAATAAACTTTTGCTTTCTTTCACTCTATATATAGGTACACGTTTAAAATTACAAGCTAACGTTAAATTTAAGAATACGTACGTCAGTAGGCTATAATTATTACCAGGCAGTATATATAAAAATTTTACGCCATCGTCAATTAAAACTTAAAAACATCTTTGGAATTAAATAAAAGATTTTTGCTGCTATATTAAAAGATAGTCCCTTGCACTTAACATTATTTACCAGCAAAATTATGTTAATCCAACTGAAATCACCGGTTATCTTAATTTGGTTCGGAGATCGGGATCCAATCTCAGCTTGTCTGCTTCCACTGAGCTAATAAAGTCGAAACTTTAATTTTGCCGTCAACGGAAGCTGTAATGATAGTTCCACAATCAACAGCTGCTGACCAATCTACCGTCACGACCGGAGAATAATGTCCACCCAACGCCATAATTCGACTAAAAATCTTTTCCCGTTCCAACTATATTATCAAATGCGAGTTGTAAAATAGAAATGTAGCACAACTAAAAACAAGAACGATTCACTCACAGAATAAATAACACCGCCCCCTGTGCCGCAAGTAATTATATGTCCACTCTCAGCATCGGAAGCAAAAATCTTTCCAACCGGACGATATAATTTTTGAGCACCACTTCCAACTAGACCACTTGGAATTGGATAAGGACCAACGGCTTGATCGTGAAGAGTCGAGCTGTAAATCATTTGACCGGTTTTATGTACACTCCAATGAATAAACTAAAATTATACAAAATAATTAATTTTTGAAATCTTGCCAAAGCCCTATTCATTATTAGTATACATTATTATCTTCCCCGGCTGAAAAACAAGAATTTTCATCGGCGCTAAATTGAACAGTATAAGTAGATCCTTGATGGCCCTGCCATGTAGTTATACATTCGTGACAACGCATATCTGTGAATTTTGAATTTAATTAAAAAATAAATAATTATACTCCAAAACTAAAAAAAAAAAATACCGAACAAATGAAGTTTTCCGTCAGCTGCCCCCATTAATAAAAGTTGTCCGTTATGATTAAATACACAACTGTTAAATACTGAAGACGAATCTAGATGCAATTCTCTTTCTATTTTGACAGTTCTTAAATCCCATAAAACAGCTCGTCCTCTTGACGTGAACATGGGAGAAGTATTAGCTTCAGTTCCGGGTGTAACGGGAACACTGCGACTCTCTCTTGCGCAGCACAGAAAACTGGATTCACTCGGACATGAGGTTAAACACGTCACCCTAAAAAATTGTAAAGATATATTATTTTAAAATTTTAATTTTGTATCAGTGAAGTTACATTTGCTGGCGTATTTGTGTATCGTTTCCTTGACTCAACCCAACTTCGCAAACTGTTTTTTTATCTTTGGTATCGTATATTCTAATGGTGCCTTGTTTACTACCAATTAATAACTATAAAGTAACAAATACTTAAATACATAAAGTATTTAAATACGTATTAAAAAAATTACAATTCTTTCTAATTTGTGCGCCCACTCCAATGCTAATACACTCGATTTTGAAATAACCGTTGCGATAGTGTGTGGTGAAGGATTAGGAGACCAAATTCTATTTAAAAATTTAAAAATCAATACTTTACAGATAAAAATTCATATTTTTTTCAAAACATCGAATACTTGACAAGTCCACTCAAATCCGAGCTAGCTACGGCCGAACCATCCGCATTCACTTTGCAATGAGTAATAACGGTATGATGCTCTAAATAATCTTCTTGACTGAGAAGGAGAAAAGGCGATAATTCATCTTCACCACAATTTCCGCTTTTACTAGAATCTTCATCTAGCTTTTTCGTCGACTGGTTAGACGATTTTGAATACTCAGCTTTATCTTCCTGCACAATTATCAATTAAAACTAAAATTTTTATTTTTACAAAAGCTATTTATACCTTGACGTTAGATAATGTTATTTTACGTGAAGTTGCAGAAGACTCTGTGACTTTTATTTGTGCCTGTGCTGTCGTAGCGCTAGGAACAGGCTTTATTTGATTAGCTAAAAAGTTTATATAAATTTTAAAATCACTTTTAAAAATCTAAAATTAACAAATGTGCGCAACCGGGATTATTTCCTTCTTCCACTTGTGATTTTCTCGGATTAACAGGAATTGACTGTTTTCGTCCCAAAATGGGCGATGTCGGTAAACCGCCACTTATGTTTCGTATAATGGCTCTGATACTTTTACTATGATTTTCAGCAGGCACTGTCTCTCTACAAAATTTTAAAAAATATTGCTATTAAATATGTGCTATAACACTTTTATACAATTGTTTTTACTGAGCTATAACATAGAAATCGTCCATTAGATCCGTCACTGGTTGACTGGGAGGAATATCATCTTCACATTTGACGTTAAGTGATACTAACTACCGATTAAAACAATAAAGTTAAATACAAAATCTAAAAAAAAAATTATATTTAAAAAAAAATCACTTTGGCTTTGAGAGATTCCAATTCATCTTGCAATAAGCTTATCTTTTGCTGTTCATCTTCGTAACTTAAAAGTGTTGGAAGCGCTTAATACAACTGCGATTAAGAAATCATCAAAAATAAATCAAAATTAATGATAACCATTTTAATGAAAAAGGATACGCATATTCTGAAAAACGACGCTCAGAAAATTATGGAATGATACTATTATAGTGTCTTGCCATTGCCTGAAATATTTTCATTTATTTGAAAACGTTTTCAAGTTATTTTTATTATAATATTTTTTACCTGGTAAAATACATAGCAAACGTCGGATTATCTTCTGGGATCTTAACAAATGGCAAAACTATAACGTTAATAATTAATATTCAACATCAATTTATTAATAGTTTATAATATTTTTTTAGGCAACTAACTAAACCAATCTTTCCACTCCGGTTGATTCTGTAAATCGGGTGCCATCTTTTCAAAAAATTCCAGTAATTTATCATTGCGATTGGCTTGAACGGTGTTCACCGCGTACATTTTTAATATCCCGCATTCCAATTTCCGCACCGTCGACGTAAAATGAGATTCCAGACGTGAGAAAATTCTTTCCTCGAGATGAGCCCACGTTTCTCGCAGCGAAATTAAATCGAAAGTCGATATGAATGACATCAGCTGATCAACCACTTTGTCGACCTACAGATTGATATAGCTTAAAAATAATAAAATGCTAAACTAAAATAAGCGATTACCTGAAACCCTTTATCGCGATCATTTTTTAATTCAGCCTCAAAAGCTTTTAACGTAGAAAGAAATCCGCGGAAGAGTAAATAATCACGAACAAAGCTATCATAAAATGGTATACCCGCCATTACAGCTCAAACATCAAGCGACGCCATGCAGTATGTGTTCACCAACCTTCGGTTCATAGAGGTCACTTCTGGTCAGTACGTTAGGGGCCAACCATTAATTATGTCAACAAAAACTGAAAAGAATAATATTATTATGGAAAAACAAAAGTTGTTGACATAATAATTTATTAATTTATAGAAAAAATAAACATTTTGCTGACAAAAATTAAATTATGTTATTTTTTTATTATATCCCCCTCTTTTTTTTTCTTAAAAAAAAATACCGTAACAAAAATTAAATGTTTATAAAATATCTGAGTAAAAATATTTTAGACTTTGCAGGTAGATTATTTTGCGCACAAGTAGATTTACGGTTAAATAGTCTGAAATTGTATTTATTACGTAACGTTTAAAGATTTTCGAAGTGGCAAAGGTGGAGAAGTTATTAATTCTGCAAACCCTGTAGCTTCATATAACGGTGAAGTAGTATTTGTAAAATAAGTATCGCTCGATGATTGAAATTGTGTAAATTTATCCACTTCGACCAAGTCCTTTGAAGAATTTTGAAAGCTTTCGTTTATGTCCAATAAGAAATAGTTTTCGTTGGTGGTGTTGTCTTGTTGTAATTTATTAAGTAAATCGCGTTGTTTATGGCGTGATCTTGTGCTATTTTGTTGGCAATTTGGCTAAAATAGTTTTTTTAATTAAAAATATGACCAGTTTTTTTTTTTGATTATCAAGGGAAAATTAAAAGCAAAAAGTACACACTTACCGAGGGGCAATAGTATTGACAAAATTGAATCTCAACTTCAAAATAAATAATACCCGTAGATGGAAATCGAAAAGCTGTAAATGGACTCACTAAAGCTTTCGATGGTTGTTCCATATACAAAGTAGGAAAAACATATGGGTCTGTAGCACAACTAAATAAATAGTATATTTTAAAATAAAAATTATTCAGTAAATAATATACAGAAATTTTTTTGAAAAAAAAACAAACATACCCACCCTTTTCCATCAATCAATAAAATAAATTCCAAAAATTCACTTCTTGCGACTAGATTTTTAGCAAATATGCCAAATCTGCCTAAATAATATTTTGAAAAATAAAATTTAACATTATTATTATCGATTGAAGAATCAATAAAAAAAAAAGAATTTACTATTTGGTGGCGGTTCGATCCGAAAAAAGAGTGGTTCGCCCAAGTTTACGGAACTCACTTCTCTTCCTCTCGGATCGGTTATCTTCATTTTGACAGTCGGTGTGATTGCTGCGCTTGATAATAAAGTGGGCGGCTCGGCTAACTGAAAACTCCTTTTAATAAAACACATTTTCAACAAAGAAAAAAAAAATCAATATATTTTTATAAATACAATTCAAGAGAATTTTACCCGTAAGCAACGTTCACGGCTGTTTTCCCGTGAATAGGAATTTTGACAGTTTTATCAGTCACACTGGAAGTGCAAACGATTCGGAAAACTTTGTCACTCGTCGTCATTATAATTGGATGTTGCTGAATAACAACGTCATTTCTATAGCGACCTGGGCTCTAATAAGAAAGTATTTGAAATTCTATTTTTGTTTTCAATAATGCAATTGTACCTCTTCCACGGTGCCGCATCGTGATCCAAGCGGAATACTAATTGTCACTTGGGTCTTGGAATTTCCAGGGAAAAAGCATTGAGCAGGATTGCCTTTGGCATATAAAATGCCATCAAAAGGATTATCAAACTTTATAGTCACTAGCATTTCCGTGCGTGAGCAAACTACTTTCACTGTATTTTAGCAAAATTTGAATTAATAAAAGTGCAAATATAAATTTTAAAAAATGAATTGTACCTTGACTATATCCGCTTTTCTCCGAATAAACAATTCCAAATTGATAAAGAATATTTTTTCCGCCTGGGGAACTAAATTCATCTTCCGCGCTTAGATAACAGAATTTTTTAAGAACTTCATAAGATACAGAACGACAAATAAATTGTTTCTCTTGATTGCACGCTAATTGGCATTCTTCCAGCGTAAAAACTCCAAAAATAACTCGATTAATAAACGGATTGATTTTATTATGCTGTAGCGCATATTCGCCTGTAGTAGTTTCTAATAAACGACACAATAATATTATATAAATTGGTTTCAAATTTCTCAAAAAGTAATTGAATTTACCAGAAATACACTGATTTTCCAAATAATCTACATCATTTCCAATGAAATAAAATGATTCCGGTCTTGTTCTTCTAGTTTCAGATGACATTTTACATAATTGGAGACTGTAGATATACGATGCCGACCTGCATTTTAAACAACAACATTTATTAATATCTAATATTTTTCTCCATTTAATATTGAAATGATTTAGAACCTGCATGGCATTGCAGTATTAGCTAAACAAGTTTCAATGCAATCGGCTTTTGTTTTTAAATGGAGTTCACTGCCAAATGTATCGTTTAAATAAAAACCCATTACTCTATCAAAAGTCCATAGCCTTTCACAACCTTTTACACCTATTAAATGACAAAGTTTAACGTTGCATCTTGAATGAAGCATCAATTGTCATTTAACTTACTTCTTAAACATATTTTTTCAAAGTGTGCTGCTCCGCTAATGGGTACCAACTTAGATCTATCCTTCGCTAAACTCTTATTTATCGCGGTGCATGTTGTATATGCCGATGACACCGGATATTGAGCTGTGAAAGCTAGACATTGTATGTTTTTTAACGTGCACATTTGTAGACAATCAAAAATTGCATTTTTTGAAGTGCTCGAAACGAGCACAATCTCCATAGTACTGAATCAAAAAATAATATTTAAAAAAATTTAATAGAATGTTAAATTAAAATGCAAAACTATTTACGGAGTAGTTTTATGAACGTGGAAACCCATTGTTCTTTCGTAAATGAATCCAGCGTCAAAATTGCAATCGGAGTCATTGGAAACCGGTAAATTCCCGTCACGTGACCTATAAGGTGGTTGAGAAGGTTTCATCGTGGCCATCGAAGTTGTGGCAATTGTTGAAGTACCGGTACTTTGGCTATGAACTTCAGTTAAAGTAGTTTCTTTCTCCTTATAATATGTCGTAGTAGTCGTTTCCGTTGTTTGGGTTGACGGTGTTGACAATCTGGTTGTTTGGGTTGACGGTGTTGACAATCTGATTGTTTGGACTGCTTCTAAAAATTATTATTAGAAATAAAAAAATATTATGGATTAACAGTAGATATAAAAAAGCCGCTATTGCTTAGAAATAAACGAAGCAATCAATAGTTACAACTAAAACACGATATAAACAATTGTCCCACCTGTTGAAGGAGGATCAGGAATCATGGTTGTTGATTTGCTTTTTGCCTCTACAAAACTATTTTCTTGCGTCGTTGTACGTTCAGTATTTTCTGAGAAATTTTGAATATTTTTAACGATAAAATTTTATAACAAAACATTACCATAATAACAAACATTAAAAAATTACCGTAAGTGGTCGATGATGAAATGTCTGTAATTGGCAAACAGTTTCGCTCCACGTAAATGGATCCAAGATATTGTTGTAATTGAGCCCCTTCACTCATTTGAGTGTCCGCACTTAATCGACAATCTGGTGCTTGTAATTGATTCTGAAATAAATCTAATAATTATTAGAATGCATTTAAAAAAATTTACAGCATAATTACTTGCAAATGTAAAGCGATAAATGAGTAAGAACGACAAACAAAATGTAATTCGGCTTCGCACGCTTTCTGGCATTCGATTTCATTTTCAGTATGAATAACTCTGTCCGCGTACGATAAAATTTGATTCCGGATAATAGGTATGAAAATGCAAGGGTATCGTTGTCCTAGAATTTGCAAAAGTGGAATAACATACTGTAATATCATAAATAACAGTAATTTATGTTTTACTTAATGTTAAATTCCTGCTGCATTGATTTTCTAAATAATCAGTATTGGGAGTACTGGCAAAAGCAAACGGTTTACTGAAACGATCTTCACTGCTCAATCTACATTCCATCTCGTCATAATTATAAGTGGCTGAATTGCACGAAAATTCATTCTCGACTAAACATCTACAATTTTGTTAGACAATATTATTTAAAATAAAATATAGACAAAAACAAATTTTCATAAGTACTTTTCTTGGCATGCAGCTTTAGAAATCCCTTTATAAGTGGCAATTGCGTGTCCAAGAAGAGTTTTGTTTAAATGCCGTTCAAAAGTCCAGAGTCTCCCACACCCTCGAGCTATTTCAAAAAATATTTAAATACTTTTCAATAAAATATTTTAACCTAAAATAAATTATTTTTAAAAAATTACATTGAAAACATATTGGCTCGAAATAACCCAATCCTTCGGAGTTTTGAAAACTCGTGATGGCAGTTGTTGAATCTTCAATCAGCGAACTGCACTGACCCGTATTATAATTAATGTTAAAGGAATAACAACTTCGATTTAAATCACAAAAATCTTTGCATTTTTTAACAATTTCCTGCTCGCTTTTCATTGAAGAAAGCTGAATTGCTGTCAGACCAGCGTTAAGCCTGTAACCAATAACTTTCTCATATTCAGTAAATCCAATTGCAGGCAATCTGCATCGACCTCCTATTCATAAAATTAAATAAAAAGTTTATAAAAAAAAAGTTAAAAGTATTTGTTGATAGTTTCACCGATGTAGACGAGCGATGGTGCTCTCGTAGACAATTGTACCGGTACTTCTTTTGTTGCTTCTGTCGCAATAGGAGTTGTTAAAGATTTAGTTGTGGCAGCAGACATAATTGATTTCGAAAATGCATTCCAAAGATGACTGATATCGGGATAAGGATATCCGGGAACAGACGGTAAAACAGCCGGAAAATAAGATACTTTATGAGCGGTTGTTATTTGAGCTTTACGCTCGATTAAAATGGTTTCCGGATGATTCTGAGCAAAGTTTTCTGCGACACTGTTAAGGTCATCACTGCTCAATAAGCATTCTCCAGTTTGAGGTCGAAAACCAGCAGTGCGACAAGTAAATTTCTGGAATGCGGCGCACGCGTCTTTACATTCGTCCACAGATTTTAATTGAGTTTGAATATGTTCGACAAAAGTTGGACTCATATACTCTTTTTTAATCACTTCATTTTCAAAAAAATCTAAAAAAAAAATATTGGATTTAACAATGGCACGTAGTTAATATTATACAAATTTCTTACTACTAGAGCATTCGTTTTCTAAATAGTCGATGTTTTCTTGAGTAGCATGAAAAGCTTGAGGTTTGCTACGTTTATCAAAAGCGCTCAACCTGCATTCGGCTGATGAATACACGTAATCAGCTGATCTGCATTCAAAACTAATTTCACGCAAACAGTGTTCTTCACATTCAGCACGACTTTGTACACCGGTGACAACTTTATTATCCAAACCGCTCAGTTCGTGTTTTAAATATCTTGAAAATGTCCAAGCTTTATCGTGACAACGATTTCCGATTCCTTAAAAAAATATACTGTATAAAACTGTAAAGTATTAATTAATTTTTGAACTCGGTCACCTTGTAAACAAACTTTCTCAAAATAACTATGCGTTTTAAAAGGTGTGATGTTTTCTTTCTGTTGGACGGCGTGAGATATCCGAAAACACTTGTTGTTGACATAATCTACTATCAAAGCCGAGCATTGAACGTTAAGTCGTTCACACTGCTCCAGACAATCCAAAGTCACACCTTGGCCTACTCGATTTACAGGTAATGGCTCCAATTCAGACGTTCTTAAAGTTTGAGATGTAATTTTTTCAAAAGTGACAGTGTTGTTAAAACATAAACCTAAAAATTAAAAAAAACAAACACACGATTTGGTCTCAGTTAAATAAATACCATACTGTACATGAATAATTTCATTTTAAAAAAAATTGAAAAAAAATAAATAATTAAACTTCAAAAATAATTTTATTTAAATTTCTAAAATTTTATTTAACCTACTTGTTATGCATTTTCTCTCTCCAAAAATAATTCCCGGATGTGGAGATAATAAAGTATGACTATGCGCAGTAAACAAACTCGATTCTCCACTTAGATAACATTTGAGTTGCGTGTTATCGAATGCAAATGTCCAACAAGTGAATAGAGGAGTCTAAATTTAATTCTCAATTAAAAGCTCAATAAATAGCGCAACTTATATAGGTAAACCTGAAAGCATTTGTCTTGACAATCACTCGCTGTATTTGTGAATTGCAAATCATCCAACGATGTTACGCTGACCGCTGTGACTATTTCAAATTTGCAGTCAGAGCTAGCTAAAATTAATATTCTAATTAAATTAGTTAAAAATAATTAGAAATCTTTTAATAAAGCTAACGTTTAAAACACTGGTTTTCCAAGTAATCAATAGAACTTCCGGGAGAATACTTAAAAGCAGCGGGTTTAGTCCTTCTGTCTTCTTTGCTCAAACGACAAATCTGTCGCAGTTCATCATATTCGGCGGATCTGCAAAAAGGTTCCAATAGACACAATTTTTCACAATCCACTTTGCTGACCACGTTTCTTTCTTCTTTATCGTCGAATCCATCCAAAAATGCACCGATCACTCTTTCAAAAGCCCAAAGTCTATTGCCGCAAATGCTGTCATAATGACCAACTAACGAAAAAAAATATATACCGGTATATATAGTTACCGGTAGTGCAATTAAATTTGTACTTTTAAATGTAAAACGAACCTCCTCTGTAACACACTTGCTCAAGATAATTAATTCCAGATTGCGTTATTAATGAATCTCTTCTGCCAATCGAATCTCTATCGTAAGCCAAACAAGTTCCCCTTTCATAATCTAAAATTAATTAAATTATAGTTTAAAAAAATATATTAATATGTTTGATTCATAATACCAATTGAGAACGATATGCAATTGTCCGATTGACTGCAAAGAGAAGCGCAATCAGGCGTGACAACTTGCTTTCCACTTCCGGTCAACTCTTCTGACGGAGTTACGTTGAAAAACACTCCGTGGGTTTTCTCATAAGTCGCAATGCCACCAAAACAACTTTTTGCGCTTTCATCCGATAAGCCTAATTAAATTAATATTTAAATTTTCTGCTTTTAAGTTGAAAACAATTGTAATAAATTACTTGACTTTATAATAAATGAAAATATGAAGAAAATGGTCTTCATGGTTTCACACTAAAAAAAAAGTCACATTTTAAAAATTTTTACAACCGGAACTTAATTAATTTCAATTTCTAAAGTTTCTAAAAATTAAAAGAGACTTACATTAAATGTTTCATAAATTGAACTGTTATTCCAAAAATTCAATATACCACATCGCAAATTAATTTTCAATCGAGCACTGACTGAAAGAGAAACACGCGCAAGTCAATTAAAAAGCCTGAAATGATTTTTAAATGAGTAGAATCGCAAAATTAAAATTCAGTTAGAGATTCGTAAACCCGTATGGGACTGTTAGGAAGTAGGTAAACCATGTACTATTGTTTGCAACCCTTACAGCCCCTTCCGCTTATTTATTTACAGTTAATTCATCGCTTTAGTATTTTAGCATCCTTTTTATTTTATGTATAATTAATTTTTTCCCCTTCCAAAACGTGTATGTAATTTTTTTTATTTTAGTGTGGAACAATTGAACTTGAGAGGAATTCCGCATTTATATCCTGAATTATGTGATAACTGCTAATGATCCTGTCACATGCTCAGCCATTGTCAACCAACACATCCAACACACCCTTTTATGTCGATAGGTCAGTAGAAAATCATAGGTTTTTGAACTCTCAATTAAGAGTTCGCAACAAAAATACAATTCTAATTATTGTATTTGCAACAATCAACAATGCAGCAATTTCAAAAAAAAATAAATAAGCAAGTACTTTTTTTTTTTACTTTTTAATTGAAATTTTTTTTTTTCATTTATGCGTTTTGCATAATAATCTGAAGAGCATTATTTTGTCAACTGAAATATTATTCCCCAAATTGGAATTTATTGATTCGTTCAAATTGCATGTTTTTCCATTAGTATTATTATTTTGTCGAAGGGCGTGTCTGCTGCTTGCGCCTGTGTAAAAGAGAACCCAATATGAAAGGAACAGCTAGAATGAATTTTGCAAGCCCTTATCTGAGTGAATGGAGCCGCTTAGGCTACCAATCGATAATATTGATCGCTTCGGTCATAGGCGAGTCTATTAAAGGCTCTTTGACAATGCAGGGTTTTGCTCTTTCCTTCATACGCGAATTGGCTTGCATGAAAAACACATGGTATCAAGCGGCTTGGAATAATATAAAAATCCGTACAAATGTATTATTCACTGTCGTTTTCGCTAATACAATAAACTAAAACCTAAAAAATTGATTAGACAAAATATAATAAAGCTAAAATATATATATATATTCTCTACCTGGTGAGTATTCATATATTTTCAATGTACCGTATTATTTCCATCAAAATAAAAAAAATAAAAATACCGTAGTTATATTAGATTAATTTTGTTAACCTAACTAATTTTTTATAAAAAAAAAAAATTAATTCTGCACGCAACCGTAAATTCAAAATAAAATATATGCATTATTTTATTGATTTAAAAAAATATGCATTTGAAATTTCATAGAATAATTGTTTTGCTATTAAAATTTTGGAACATTTTATGAAATCTATATATAAAATCATTCTAATTGTTGTTATTTTAATAATTTATAGCTACTGATTAATTAAACCTGTAGCATACTAAGGATGGAGTCGCCGCCTCACGTGTTTCATCAAATTCCTGACCATTCAATCAACGCTTTCGCCGCTATTAATCGAATGAGGCAGCAAAACCAATTATGTGACATAACAATTCGGGCGGGGCAGCCTGAAGTTAGCTTCCTCGCACATAAAGTGGTTTTAGCCGCTTGCAGTCCTTACTTTCACGCCATGTTCAATGGTTATTTTTTGCTAATTATTATAATGATAATTAATTGTAGCCTACACGACCCAATCTTTGTTCGCAGATGACATGGAAGAAAAAACCAAAGATAAAGTAACAATTCACGATCTAGATCACGTCGCTTTGCATCTTTTAATTGACTACTCGTATACCGGTGAAATAATCATAACGGAAGATAACGTGCAGGTAAGATATCCATTTTTTAAATACTGTACCGGTATATAAAAATTGTTGGATTCTGCATTGTCTTTTTTTTGTTTGTTTGTTTGGGGAGTTTTTTTTTTAAATTTCTTTTAACATAATTTACAAAAACCAATTAGCTTTAATGGAATGCTATTATTTATAAGGAGGTTAATAGTATCTGCAACAATAAAAAAAATTGATGGCTGGATGATTGCCAAAGTGTACGGCCTAATCGATATTAAGCGGCACTTCTATTAAGACCTAATTACCCGAATTAATGTAGGCTATCTAATTAAAGTAATTGTGCAGAAAATTTAAAAACGGAATTGTAGAATAAAAATAATAATTAAAATCAATTATTTTTTAAGCGAAACGCACTAATACGTTTTGTTTTTACGTTGCAATTAGAAATGCTATTCGATAAACCATAAAAATTACATAAAGCAGTTTCACAAAAATTGCCTTGCATACAATTTTTATAAAAACATTATATCATGCATACATTGCTTAAGTGCCCAATGTAAGTTTTAGAGGCAATTGCATTCAATTTGCAATGGAAAATTATTTAAAACGGCATTTCAGTAATATTAATTTTGCGATATTACGTCTTTAATAATTTTGAACTGAATTAAATTTATACCGGTATAAAAAAAATTTTCCTCAGCTTGCAATAAAACAAAATTAATTTTAAAAATGTTGAAATGTTAAAAATAGGTGTTATTACCTGCGGCTAATTTACTTCAGATGACCCAAGTGCTAGACGCCTGTTGCAAATTCCTGCTGCGTCAGCTGCATCCTTCCAATTGTCTGGGAATCCGGAGTTTCGCCGACACACACGCTTGCAAAGATCTTTATCGAAAATCGCACAAATTCGCATTAAAAAATTTCGAAGAAGTTATTCAAAGAGAAGAATTTCTGCTTCTACCGTTGCAAGAAGTGAATTTTCAGTTTAAACCGTAACAATTGCAAATGTGAGTAATTCCTCATTAGCGTAGGTGGAGGAGTTAGTGTCCAGTGATAGCCTCAACGTTTCGTCGGAGGAAAAAGTGTTTGCTGCGGTTGTTGCTTGGATAAAACACGACAGCGAGAAAAGGGCCGAGCACGTAGCCAAAGTATATTACATAATTCTCATTATTATTACTGTATTACTCGTTAAATTGACTTATTTTTTTTTTAGTTGATGCCATACGTTCGATTGCCTTTAATTTCTCGCGAGTTTCTCACCACACACGTAGACGATGAGCCTTTAATTCACGATATTCCCGAATGTAAAGATCTTCTAATTGAAGCCATGAAATATCATCTCCTGCCGGAGAAAAGAGCTTGTATGTCTTCGCCGAGGACCAGAGAAAGGGCAGCTGAAGGAACGAGAACGTATCTCTATGCAGTAGATAAGCAAAATTTATTTTATTTAAAATAACAATATGAGTAAATCAAAATAATGTAAAAATATATTTTTAACCTGCAGGTGGAGGAAGTTTATTCGCTATTCACAGTGAATGCGAGTGTTATAATCCAAGAACTGATCGGTGGACATCTATTCCATCAATGGCCTATCGTCGCTCGCGTGCTGGAGTTTCAGCCTTAGGACGACAACTTTACGTGGTTGGAGGGTAAATTAAATTCTTAACAACTTTAAATCTATAAACTAGTAATTAAATCACCACAGATATGACGGAGCTACAGATTTAAGTTCCGTGGAATGTTATAATCCAATTGTTTTAAAATGGTCAAATATAACACCGATGGGGACACGTAGAAGTTGTTTAGGTAAAATCTAAATTTAAAAAAAATAAATAAATACTGTAAATAATTATTATAAAGGTACTTGCACACTTCATGGTTTGTTATACGCCGTCGGTGGATATGACGGAGCTTCGTGTTTAAATAGTGTAGAAAGGTTTGATCCGCTAGTTAATTGTTGGAGTTCAGTTGCTTCAATGCAAACGAGGAGGCGATACTGTAAATTAGCTATTTTAGGTAAGTCTAATACCTAATCAAACAACTTGATTTGTGTGAGCATGGATTCGATTTTTCAAGTTATCAAAATACAAAAATAATTTTTTTTCTCCTTTCTGTTTTATATGAATAAAATTTCATTAGGAATGTCAAAACAGCATGCTATAAATGTTTGTTGAATGTGAATGAATATTTATTTTAAAAAAAAGGCACGTAGCACCCATATTTTCCGTTTAAACTACGATTAATCTTGGAATATTTTAACAGATGGGTGCATCTATGCTATAGGAGGGTTTGATGGAGCTAGTTGTCAAGCGAGCGTGGAAAGATTAGATCCACGAGTATGGACATTTTTTCTTTTAGTTATTAAGTCTTTTTCCCCTTGCCTCATAGAAAAATAGAAATTACAATTAGTAAAATTTATAGCGATTATCGCCGTTAGATAAATTAAGTCATTTAATTTTTATACTTTAAAATTCGCTAATGAAAACTAACATTTAAAACTTTATACAATAATTACAAGTGTCAAAATAAATAAAAACTAACAAAGTTATGATGCAACCTGATGTTTTAAGTAAATACATGATGTATAAGAATATAAATAGAGGTATGAGCGATAACGGACTGCAAAATCATTATTCTATTTGATGTTAAATTTTAAATGTCAGTCTGGTAAAAACCAGACTGATATTTACATTTAATACAGTTCGCTGTTGCTTTCAACAAAAGAGTTTATTAACGCATCTAATATTTTCCTGAAATTAATTTATTAACGTATTTCAGGTAAATAAATGGATGCCTGTACCGAATATGCTCTCTCGGCGAAGCAGTTGCGGTGTGGCGGAATTAGACGGAATGATATTTGCGGTTGGTGGAAACGATGGAAGTATGTGTGCCTGCAGTGCGGAAAGATATAACCCTAGGAGAAATGGATGGGAATCGGTTGCTTCAATGCAATGCAGAAGGCAATTGCTCAATAATTTCTAATGGTGGGCTATTTGTATTCAACTTTCAAGTTTGTGTTCATATAGGAGTACGCACGAAGTTGTTAATGTGGATGGTCTACTCTATTCGATTGGAGGGAATGACGGAAGTTCAAGTCTAAATACCGTAGAACGCTACGATCATAAGTTAAATAAATGGGTTATGGTCACTTCAATGCTATCTCGACGTAGCAGCGTTGGAGCGGCCATTCTAGATAGTTTCAATGATCAAGATTTATCTCCCAAATAATATTCATCTTAAATAAAAACGATTATTATTTTACCCTAAATTTTATCTTCCTTTATACAGTACTGTTTTTCCACCACATCGTGCTTCGAATTATTAAAAATTATCGATATATTTATCAAATTAGCATTTTTCTAACAAAAAAAAAAACGTCTTCAAAATAAAATGTTAATTTTACATTTTCTCTTAAGCATAATTCAATATTTAAAAATATCCAAACTTTCAAACCGAATTTTATAATACTGTATAATAATTTAATTTTTGTAAAATCATTGTGCAAACGAGTACGGTAGGGTTACTTAAAACATGATGTTTTTCATTTTAACAAGCATTAAATAAAAGTTTCTATTTTCAATAAATAACATATTCCGAAATCGTCGAATCTAATAAAAATATATTATAAAATTGAATTTCTAATTTAATTTTATACTATGGTATACAATATTTATGGTATAAAAATATTTTAAATATGTACGACAACCTAAGTAATATTTACAAAAATATAGCACACAAAATAAAAAATATTTTCTATTATAAAAAAATAAATAAATGTTACTTAACTTATTTATTAACACTCCATCAAGGCACTATCGATAGGACAAATGCATCCGCAGCCTGTAGGGCACACATTTTCCGTAAGAAACCATTGCATCATATGTTTCACGTGGCCACCGTGACCGCATATCACACAAAAATTAAAAGCTCCTGTATAATAATAAAAATATAAAAATGTTTGTTTAAAAGAAATTAAAGTCTGCTTGCCTTTTATTGCCACTCGACAAATTGAGCATTGAAAACTGTAGTTTTTACATTGACTGCATATAGGTCCGGAAACTTTACTTTGACAATGTATACAATCAATAGTAAATTCTATGAAAATATTTTAATTTAACTTTTTTTTGGTCAAAACTTTCTAAAAAAGTTACCAATTCTTTTTTGCTTCGCATTAGGATAATTTACTAGCTTCATCATCTCGGCATGCGATTGTAACAAATTCCACTGATACAATATTTCTGCATAAATGCGTTTGAATTCGTCATATTGGACGGAGGGTTTAGATTCCACCATCCTAAAATTTCAAACTGTTGCAACCCTAATTAATTTTTAAAAAAAAATTCAAATTACTTTAAACTGCCATCGGGTCTATCGCGAGTGAAATCTTTAGATTCTACTACTGATGAAATACTATGTCTACTGTCATGGTCATCTAGACAATCAGACCAACTATTTGAGCGATTGGATTTTAATAAGGCTCCTATAAGTATAATAAAATGATATAAGTAATAACTAACAATGTTTTTTTTCCCCTTTAAATTTGTTCTTACCTAAGGTACAAGCATCGAAGAAGGAATCACCTGGATGAATAGTATGATAAGGCGAGCCACCAGACTGAAATATTAAAATTAATTACTTCTAAGCATAATTTAAAAATCAAAATAATTTTTAGTGGGTTGTTAGATTAAACAATAATATACAAGTGATGCGTATAATAAAACATTTGTAAATGTAACAAGTTGTTAATAATTGCAGGCGATATACAATGACATTATGACACGAATGATCACAAACCTTCTAAAAATAGATTTTAAATCGGTGATAAAATAAAAATACAATACATAACATGCATAAAAATATAAATAGAAAAGTATATTTGTTAGTGGGTTAAAAATAGTTTACAATATTTTTAAATATTGCAAATTAATAAATTGATCAAACAAATTTAACAATAATTACAGGATTGTAAATAATATTGTAGGATTAACTTAGAATTCTTCGGTCAAGCATAAAAGTACCGTTAAATAAGTTAGAAAAATACCCAATAGCCCACTAATTGCAAATAAACTCAGTTTTGAAAATAAATAAAATCGTTATGCATGAAACCAACACCAAATTTAAGTATTGCGCAAGACGTGTTTGCAATCACGTTTATTTACAACTCACCTTTAGCCACCATTTGCCCGATGGTTGCTAGTAATAAAAGAAATTACTGATCAATAACAATAAAATCAAGTGGGCCAATTCGTAACATAACCGTCATAAACAAAAACCATCAAAATATCCAAATTCTTCAAACTCAATTTCTCAACGATTAAATCTAAAGTTGAAATAGTTAATAATCTAAGTTACTCACGGTAATGGTTACTGCGTCAATGACTGAAGGGGACTTCTTCACAACAGGACTTGCAAGAGGTGATGTTAAAGCGCAACAAAGCATAGCGACAGTTTGAATGTCATTCAATGGCAAATAATGATTTATTCTTCACCAAAAAAAAAAACGATCAATTAATATAAAATCAAATTAAAACCAATGATTCTTTTTTACTTACAGTGAATCAAACAATTTTCTACCAAAAGGATGTCTAGACCAAGGAAGTCCGATATTTGGATCGGAATTAGGAACTATTGAAGGATCAACAGCAAGGGAAATTAAGCTCCACATCTACAAAATATCTTAATTATGTATACTTAGTCTCTTCTTAATTTAAAAAATACTATTACAGTCACTAAATCTTTTCTTCCAACTGATGAAGCAGCTATAATATTCTTCTTGCACATTTTAGGTATATCATTATTATCTATTCTTTAAATTTTTTACAGAGAGAAAATAAATAAAATGCTGTACTGCTACGGCAATCATTAATCATCACATAATATACTTACTCATACAACATTGCCAAATCTTTACTAATAGGTAATAAATTAGAAACATCGTACAATGTAACAAAACTCAATTTATGAGATTTATCTTCTTTTCTTAACTTTCCACGAGTTTTAGGCCTCTGTTCGAAAATATGATATTAAAAAAAATATAATTACTCTACAACAAAAAATTTCAGAATGAATAAACATACTCGATCATAATATAACGATAAAACAGGAAAAATATTAGAATCTCTCGTGGGACTTTGTGCCACGGGCAGGTACATGTAGCTATTATATGCAGGAGCTGATGATGCAACATGATTTCGAGAACCTCCCGTAAAAGATGAAGCAATAGAAAAAGATCTTGGAGTTACATCTGTGCCGGCTTTCAGTCCTTTTAAAAATGGAGGTCTTGAAAAACATACCAAATAACCTACCAAAATATAATACTATAGCAATTTATTTTAACACTAGGAATAGGTCTGCTTTACCTGATCCACAAAACGTGGCTCCGCATGTACGGGGAAAAGGAATATTGCCCATGATAGTTCCTTTTATCATACTACATGCATTGCCAATCGACTTTATCGATGGTAAAGGCATCACAAATTCTGCAAGATATGGACTTCCAACTTCAACAGCTTCTTTGGTATCCAATCCCTAAATTATTAATTTAACGTCAAAAAAATATTTAAAAAAATAATAAAACTTTACAGCTACAACCTCCATGTAATCCGAAATTGCTCTAATGCAAGGTTCAAGGCAAGGCTGGCCATTTTTCAGAAGATTCTGGGCCGTACTTTTAAACAACTAAAAATATTTTCCCATTTCAAACAAATTAATGTACAGTAGGCCTATACGGTACTATTAATAAATTGATGAAATATCCCATTGACCATAACAAATTGAAAATTTCAACCTAACACTAGAGTACACAAATAACGAGGTGTTTCCCTCAACTCATTAACTTCAACGGAAGCATAATTCTTAATTCTACAGTACTAGTATTCAAAAACTATTCCGAGTTAATGAGGGGAATAATACAAATACTGTACCTTTAAAATTTCGTCTTTTATATGCGGGCTAACATTTAATCGTTTACAAAATGTAAGCTCTGGAGTTGCTGATGAAGGATAGTTAGATGGAAACTTTAACATAATCCATATCTTATGTACTGTATTCGAAGCCAAGAAAACCACCGTTCTGGCATTTAAATCCATCTAAAAATAGATAAAATAAATACTGTACAGTATTAAAAATTTTTTTAGTAAGACTATTTGACTTACTTCTTCTATTCGAATGTTGCGAATTTCTTTGTTCAATAATTTAAATTCATGATAAAGATTACTATTCACAGCTTCACTCAACGAATCTCGATTTTCGGTATTATCAGTTTTATCACTTTCGCTTTGACATACTTCCAAGCTAGGCTCATCCCGAGAAGGTAAAATATTATTTAAGTAGGACGATAAATTATGAGTTGATTTTGCAGGAATAATATCCCGGTCTCCATCAGATGAAGTTGTAAATGCCAGTTGACTGAGTTTTCCAACTTTTGGGCCCAAACCGCGTAAAGATAACTTTTCAGCATTATCAAATTCTGCTTCAAAATCTTGCCCACATAGCTGATGATCCATCATAATATTATATAAAAATTCTTAATTATTGAAATTAAATTATTCTGACAACTTCACTGTAACTAACCCTCTGCAAACGCCCATCAATTTGCCAAATTCTCAAACTTTGATCTTTAGACCATGTTACTAATTGATAATCTTTTCCATCTATTAAAAATAGTTTTAAAAATTAAAACTAAAAATTTTTTTTTTTTGCAAAATTATACAATTACTATCATAATTTTCACGCCATTGAAATTCTAAAACTAAGTCAAGATGACCCACAAATGTGTGCACCGGAGCCATAACCGAATTGGTATTCCATAAAAGTAAACTATTTTCTCCTCGTCTTAATTGAGGAACTACAACAGTGATCAATCCATCTCCAAAAGGCTGTGTTCCAAACAAAATAAAAGCTATAAATTAGGAGCATATCATGATTAAAAAGATTATTAACAACCGTATATCTTGCTCTCCAAACAGGTGCTGAGGTAGAAATTACACTCACTGGACGAAAAGGATTACACACGTCCCAAAACTATTAACGATAATATATCTTTCTTACTATTTGCTAAATACGTTAGACGATTATTATTTACTTTCACGGTACAATCTTGACTAGAAGTAGCTAACTGTAAATCTTGCCCTTCAATAGGACTCCAATCCAAACCGTGAATTTTAGAAAGGTGGGCTCCGATGTATTGTATAGGATTAGATGCTTTCTAAAACAAAAAAAAAATAATAATAATAAATATCTCAAAACAACTAGAATATTAAAAATAAGACATACTCGTTCATCCCATAGCCGTATATCTCCATCATGTGATGTTGCCAGAAGATGACGCCTCGACTTATTCCATTTTACTTGACTAGCACCAGCTTAAATTTTTTTTTTGGAGTTACACGGTATTATTTTAGCAATAATTTACAAAGTATAATTTATGAAGCGTCTTACCAACAGCACACAAAGACACGGCCGGCGTCCGCGATTCTCTAAATATTTAAGATCAATATGTGTTCAAACATAAGAATCCAAAATATTACCGAATATCCCAAATGTGGACGTATGTGTCAATAGAACAAGTTGCCAAACGAAGTGGTTCAAATGGAGACCAATTTAAATCACTATAATTATTATATTTAAGCAAAAACTTTATTTCAGAAACATAAATTAATCGTGACCTCCAAAATACCTTATCACGCGAGTATGAGCCCGCAACACATTTTGAGGAAATATTTCACTTTCTCTGCACGTTAATAACTCTGTCCTTTGATTACACTAATTATAAAACGTCGTGAAATTGTTAAGTTTAATATTTTAAGTCATTGTTACTGTGATAGCAAAAATCTCCCGTTTATGAGAAGTTGGGTTCCATTCCGCCGTTCCTACTTCCCATTTGCTCTGCCTTGCGTGTTTTCTTATGGAATTTAACGGTCTATCCAAATCGACAATTGACAATGATTTCCTGCTAAAAATTTATCAGATGAAATTGGCGGGAAAAAACCCAATTTTTTTGCAACCGTTTACCCAGCTAAGACGGCAAAGCGCCCAGTTTGATCGACAGACATGGTGCTAGCCTACGTTAATTTATAATTACCGTTTGAGGAATAATTATTTTTCATTGAGAACAATAATTGTATTATCAGCTGTTTACCTGAAGATCTCGAAACTCAGCTATGATGTTTTCCGTAGGCCACTTCATTGCCATCTTTAAACACTTCAAATTTATTAATAACGGGTATAGATATTATACTTACAATACTTTACAAAAATTCTTATTTAAATAAAATGTTATAAATGTCAAGAGTCCATCGCAAGTTCAAAGATCGCTAGGATTACTACTCTAGAAATTAGATCAGCTGAACCGATTCAACTGCAAATTCCAAAACAGCAGACGAATGTTTGAAGCGGCATTTTCGAAAGGAAAGAAAAACACTTTTATAATCAATAAAATATACATTTTATGTTTTTAAATATTAATAACTTTCACATTTAAATAAAAACTAATTCATAAATAATAATTAAAACTAACGTAAATATAAAAATAAATTAAGTCTTCTTTTTTTCTAGAGAAAAATAGATAGTGTCACTAGTTTTCCATACTTTTTTATGCGCAATAAACCACACGTTAAGTAACACTATCTTGATTCCTAGGTGGAGTCGGGCAGTCGGCGCCAGTTGTGGCATTATTATTTTTAGTTGCAGCGCATAATTAAAGTAACCTTATCGGTCAATTTATTTTGAGAGATCATATGCGAACATATTGAAATTTGACTAAAAAGTATACTACTTTAATGATTGTGTATCTGTAATTATTATTAATTACAATCCTGAACCTATCTGACAGCACTGGTAAATTATTGAAAAAAGTACTGTAGTATTTTTACCTAAATTTTGTTACGGGCTGTTGTAAACTAGTCAAAAGATTTTGCTTTTATGGACAGTTTCTTTTGTAGAAATTAATTTCACGAACTTTGTAAAGATTACGTAGTAGTATGTTCTTTCTGATTAGGTGATTGATTGATCACAGGCATGTGATTAGAGATGACATCAGCAGGTTGACGAGATTACAAGCGTTCCGTGTAAAAGTTGCAGCAGCGAAAAATGTATTCCAGTAACAAGCCCAGAAAAGGAAGCGTTGACAGTATTTGGTTGTCTTCAACCGCAATGAAAGAGATCTGCAAATGTTGTAGGAAAGATTTAGGTTTGATAAGTGGCAATATCGCTTTGGTAAGTTGAATTTTATTCGATTTCAAAAATAATTATTGGCGTATGGTCGTTAATTTCCTTCTTTTGTATTCGTTGTAGTTTCGCGGTAAATGTATGGGTTGTCGACAAAAAATCTGTACGGATTGTGTGGTGAGCAGTTTGTGTCACAAATGCCGAGTCAAACGCTACATCACGTTAAATCCTAAAGAACTAATGAAACTGCCAAGTAAACGTTTGATCGAAATTTCTGCTACACTTCATTTTCACAATCCTCAGGGTTACGAGAAATCAGAATTAGTCCAACTGATTTTAGCGATTTACGGCTGCAAATGGAAAAGACCGATTCCTCAACAGCCTGGAAATTCTGAAGACGAAGAAACACCAGTAATAAATATCTATCGTTAAAAAATATAATCAGTTTAAATTGATGCGTCGTTTATCTAGGTCACTTGTGTTCTCTGCGAAACGGAACCCGTTTATATGCAACTAGTCTTTTGCCAGAGATGCACCGTTATGCTCAATCAACCTGATTTTCTTATGAATTTACCCGGGAGACAACTGCAGTGTATTTTAAAACTATTAAAAATTCCCGAACAAGATATGAAAGTACGAGAAAAGGGGGAATTAGTAACTCTGGTCTTATCTCGTATTGGAAGTGGGACTCAACTGTGGAAACCACCGTTGCCTCAACAGCCTTCTACTTCGAATCCACAACATAACGATGCACGTGTAAATTTATTTTTTATAGTTACAATATTAATATTATTTTACAACTATTTTTTGAAGGAAATTAACCCTGTCTTTAAATAGTATTTAGCAAGAAAATTTTATCTTTGTTGTTTTGTTTTTTTTTATATTTATTTTTTGTTTCTTAGAATAATCGAGTTCAATCGCAAGATGGTGACATTAGAGGTACGGAACGGGCCGAAAGAGTTGGCGAAATACAAGAAGATCTCATTCAATTATCGGAAACTGCCAGACACTCGTTAGTCGCAGAAGACCACGAGTTAGCTAGTGATAATTCCGGTCAGCAGCAGCACGGTTTTGGTGCCGAGAGTATTGTAGAACCCGAACCTTCCTATCCACAATATCCTCACATTGAACACGCTCGAGACATAATTGACGAAGCGACGATTCAACAACTCCGAATTCATCAGTTAAAATCAGTATTGCGAAGTTTAGATGAGGAAACCGATGGTTTTTGTGAAAGGAAAGATTTAATGGACAGGGTGACCGAAGTATGGAGAAACTGGAAAGCTCAAAATGGTTACAAAAATAATTACTTCCGCATTTTTTTTAAGACGAATAATTCTTATTAATTAATATTTTGAAAATTTTTAGAATTGAGAGAAACTATGGAGACGAATACGAGTCACGTGAGAGAAGATGAGAGTGATGGAAACGCCGTTGAAGGAAAAGTTGAAGTATTTTTTCCGCGAGACGTTCCCAAATTGAAAAGTTTAGCTGATGAAGATGCCATCCGAGCTTTGAGCGTGCGTCAATTAAAAATGATTCTACAAAAACATTCAGTCACCTATACTGGATGCAGGGAACGAAAAGAACTCGCGGATAAAGTTGTTAATTTATGGAAGGAAGATAAGAAATATAGTAAGTCGTTCCGGACCATTAATAATGTTAATTTAAAATAGCGTCTTTTTTTTTTTTGCTTTTTTTTTTCTCGTTTCACGTTAATTTATTTTAAGATCTTTTAGATAGCGAATTGCCGGATGAAGATTTATGTAAAATTTGTATGGACGCTCCCATCGATTGCGTTCTTCTCGAATGCGGGCATATGGTGGCTTGCACGGAATGCGGACGACAGATGAGTGAATGTCCCATTTGTAGAGAATTTGTGGTTAGGGTGGTGCACACATTTAAAGGTTAACAAGGAAAACTTCGAGGAGAATTTTACTTTACGTTCGTTTCAAGGTCCGTCTTGGTTACAAGTGTTGATGCTATTATTATTTACTTATTCGTTTTTGAGTTGAATATCAAGCATTTATCGCTACAAATTTATTTTAAATAATAAATACGTCCTAAACTAAATTAAAAGTTGTTTTCAATATTTTTTTGTTTGTTTTTAAATAACTTCTATTTTTAAGATTTTCACTGAGAAAAAGAATTTCTTTTTAGAAGTAGTTTCCTTCGTTATCTTTATCTAGTATCCGTTTTTAAATTAACAGTTGTAAACATAATTCCCTATTAAAATAACCTTTTTATTTATGATTTTGTAAAGATTTGTCTCATCAGACAGATAATTATTTTTTTATAACGTTATTTAACTGAATTTCATTGTACAGGACCTGGTGTATTCTCCGTTAAGTTGCAAGGTTAAAAGCAAAACTCGCTTTGAGTTTTCAATATTATAAAAAATATTCTGCATGAAAGCAACATCATGTGAATATTAATTAGAATTTTAAATACCACTTACTTGGTCTTGAAGTTTCCATTTCCATTTTTCCATCGCGAAACTTCCGCACGAAACCATTTTAATAACTACTGTTAAACTAAACACGAAAATTCTTTGTTATTCCGACCGTCGTTCAAGCGATGAAGAGCTCGACTGAAATTCGCAAAACTAGATTTTCTACTAAAATTCAATTAATACAAAGATCAAATTAACGTTCGAGTTTATTTGGATTTTCATCGAGGCCTTGAAAACAATGTTGAGAAATAATCATTATAACATTTTAACTAATTATACTTTACCCTTGTTTGTACTTAAGTTTGAATACTTTTATTTTTTTGTGTTTTGCTTTGAAAATACAAAATCTAAATTGAAAACGTTGCAACAGTACAACTGGAGGAATTTGAGCTTGAAATGAGTTTCCTTGCCCACGTGTCATTAGCTGCAGGTCATCGATGACGATTTCGTTTGGCATCCGTTTGTGGCGGATCACATTTCTCCACCAAAACTCTTGAGATTTTACGACGTCAAGCTTCGTATAAAGTTATCCGATATTGCAAGCTACTGTTTTCTTGTTGAGTAACAGTTAAAATGTTATTTTTTTTTTTTTTTTTTTTTTGCTTATCTTGTAAATTTAAACATTTGCTCCAGTTGTTAAAATTATGTCTTAACTTTTGTTGAAATTCGATATTGCAATTTTGCAAACACTTGAAATATTCATTTCAAAGATATTTTTTACCTCACTCGTTCACACAATATTAAATCAGAAAGTGAAAAAAAAATTGAAATTGAACTTCAGTATATCGAGATTATGCACACCTACTCGTAGCCTACTGTATGTATATCATGTTAAAAGTATAATTTGTTTATGCAAATAGAATTTTATCATTTTATGAAAGGTGGAAAGGTAAAAGGTAATAACGTATTTAATATTAACATATTTTGGATTACAACCTTTCACTTTTTCATCTTAGACATGTGGTATTAATTTTATTGAAACACTACAGGAGAGACGTCAAATTTGAACCGAAAAAGTAGGCCTACGTTTTAAAAGTACGAAAAGTACAATAATATTTTGCGGTAGGTACAATTAAATGTTTAGAAAATTGTTTTAAATACCGTAATATGAAGGATTTGATTTTTTAAAAAAAAATGTTGTTAAATATTAAAATAAAAATCTATCTGGTAAAAATTTGTCATTTTTGAGTTAAATAAAAATTATTACTTTCAATCACCCCGGATATGTCGAATCTATAAAATCTTAATAAATATACACAATCTTAAGAGAAAAACTGATGATATAAGTTAAAATAAATATACCGGTACTTTGCAGTATAAACTAAAATAAATACTTTATTTTAATTAATATAAAAAAAATTAATTTTAAAATCGCGTTAAATTAATATTAAAATCATTGCTGTATTACATTTAAATCTACAATAAATTGAATTGTATAAGTTTTATGAGTTTTAATTATCTTAATTAAATCCGCAGTTAAATTATTAAGAAGGAAATGAGTTTAGCAGCTGTACTTAGCAAAGAAATAGACTCCGGCTCTATGCACCGCCCCTGGCCAACTTATAGACCCATCAATAAACCACCAAAAATTACAGCTGTTGTGTATTCTGGAAAAAACATTATACTGTACTTGAAAGCAAATGAACATTTTCTCTTCCATTTTTTTTTTTTTTTTTTGTTTATCTTCTCACGACTAATTCGTCTACCACCATCAACGCTGTCACCCAATATTCACGTTCAAACTCAGGTCAAAAAAGGTTAACCAAGAAAAAATGTATATCATCACCTAAAAATAATGTAAAACTATATGTTTCACTATTATGCTATTTATAAATAAAACGTGATATTTTAAACTTAAAAAATAATAAATAAAAAAAATCTTAATTTCAAATATTATGGCAAGATTTTTTTTTTAGTACAATTTTATTAAAACTGAGATGAAAATGTTTGAAGTAAATTTCACATACTGTAATTCAGTTTTGTGTTTAATTTTTATTGTTTGGCCAGAAAATCCTTAAAAAGTAATGAAATAAATTAATACATTCAATGAAAACATTTCATAAATAACAAAATCGCTTTTGAACAATATTTTTCATATTATTTAGGCTACATGTGGAACCAGAACTTTAAGACTTCAAACAGAACATATTTTCAGCCGGTATTTTCTAAAATATTTCGTTTATTCTGGACCATGCAAGCGGAATCGGTACCGGTTAATATGCGTAGGTTTTATAGTATTCTGCACATTTTTCCAAGCAAAAAGAGTTCTGTTCCTGAAGCTTAATTGACTTTTCCGACGTCACCATTGACTGGGAACGGGGCGTATTTTTTGTTGTGTTTTACATATGTAAAAAAAGTTGTTTGCAGCCAAAACCAAGCCGGGATTCATATTTAGCGAGAGCCTCTATCAGCATTCACAATCGACATAATTTAAGTAGTCGTTAATGTTTGCTGGCTAGAGCGATCGTGTCAAAAGACGAAAAGAGAGTGAGGAGAGATCTGTGAATTAATTAGAAGAAGGAACCACACCCAGCCTGTTAAAAATGACGGGTAATTTAGAATAAAAAAAAAAAAAATGATGAAAAGGAGAGAAAGTAAAAAAAAAAAAAGAACAATTGTGAAAAGAAGATGCGCATAATATGAAAGTGATAAAATGCGAATTCGGTCTCCGCCTTTTTGCCTGCCACAAATATATTAGTTGAGAGAAGGAAAAAAAAATGGAGCGTCCTCGTGTGTGATCTATGCATTGCGTAATGTTTTTTTAATCAACATCATGCAATAAATTCCCATGATACCTGCTTGTCTGCGCAAATTATGCTATTTAAATAAATAAAGGCGCATGCCAGATTTTCAACCCGACGAACACGTTACTTTTATTTTACTTTTCCATTTATTTTATATTATTATTTTTTTTTAAAGGAAAAAGAAAAAAAGTTTTTCTCCCCCCCTTTTGGATCACCTACGCCCTCTTGTAAGTATTGTTGCGCATTTCTTCGAAATAAGATAAGTCGAGAGGGTCGAAGGTTAACTGGGCGCAGCGCAACAAAAAGATGTTACTGTCCTCTTATCACTAAGCGACTGAAGTTGATCAACTAAGATAAAATCCATTATTATTATTTTTACTCCGTAAAATAATATTAAAATAAAACTTACTAATCGTTTTTTTTTTAATGCACTGTACCGTTAATTTATTTCTTGTAGAAAAATGTACGGATAAATTTAAATCAAGCGAAAAGCGCGTGTAATAAAATTTTAAAAATAAATATTTAATTAGGATTTATAGTATATTGTCGCTTTAATTACTAATGCACATGCAGCAATTGATTTTTTTCTCCAACACAAAAGTTCTATGTTCTAGAATTTAATTTTTAATTTATAAATATTTGATTTTAATGATTCTTTTTTTTAACTTCTATACCGTACATTGTAACAAAACAAGCAAAAATGTTGCTTGTAAGGCAATAGATAAAATGCCGCGTTTAAAGTAAAACCTGGGTAAAACGAACTTTACATTTTTAAAAAAATGTGGATAAAAGTTGGGAACGCAATGTTAAAATGGCTATAAATCGAACGCACGCCATAATAAAATCTTTTCAAAATGGAAAATAAAATAGAAAAAATGGAGAAATAAATTTTCCCTGGAGAATTGGTTACTTTTACATATATCATACATGTAATCTTTATGAAAATGTCTAACACAGTATGTATTTTCTACATAAAAATTATTAATACCTACAAAAATTTAGGTGTTTTTTTTTTTTTAATTATTATTTGAAACTACTTTTAACGCTTGATTTAATACAGAGTAGTGGGGGTTTGTGAAAAAGAATCACGAACGTTTATTTTATAAAATGTCGAACTAGAAAGCGCCACTTAAATTGTCTTCCGGTGTCTATTTCCTACATTTTCAGTAGAAATTTCCCATATCATACAAATGTTATTTTAATTTCAAAATATTCCATAAACATGACTAATAAAAATTGCATAAACTTTAGTAAATAAAACCCAATAAAATTGTTCTCAGAAAATGGGGAATATTTTAATATAAACATATTTATTATTAAAAAAAAAAAAAAAATCTGCGAAAAAACCAGAAAAACCAAAGTTTCTTCATTTGGAAAGTAAAAGAAGTGCTTATTGCATAGTAAAAAAAAACTTTTGAAATTCCTAAAATAATTTTTTGTTTATTTAACTTATTTTTAAGTTCACTCCCAGGAATCTAAAAAAAAAAAAATGTTCACGTTATAGAAAATCGCGCTGTATAAAACACGACGTCTGTACAGCAAAAAGTTGAGATGTAATCTTAAAAAAAAGTTATGGAAATAAATTGAAATAAACAATGAGTGAATATTAAGTTAAAAATGACATAATAATTAAGTCTCTCTTTTTTTTTTTACATTTCGTTTTAAAATGTTTGATAAAATTCTATAGCTACGGCATTAAAAAAAAAAAAATTCAGGAAGGCTAGCTTTCAAAATCTAGTTTTATTAGCATAATATAAAAACAAACTTGCACGTGCGCATATTAAGTGGTTACAAGTATCTACATTTATCCACTTTTTCGATTATCCGACTACTTGTTGATCCCAACCGAGACGGATAAGAAAGCGTTTGCAATTTGAAAGCGAAAACCTCAACAAATTCGTGCCATTAGACAAAAATATATTTTGGCCCCTGTAAATTATGACGCCGCTGCTCCCATTTTACAAAAATATTTTGGCAAAAATTAATTAATTTTGATTAATTTTTTGCGCTTGGAGAATTTTTTTTTAGGAAAATTAACTTAAGTTTCTATTTTATTGGGCAAAATCAGGACCGAAGCTGCGGTGCTTGTTTTCAAATTTCGACTCGTGAATAATGCAACTGCGAGTCTTTCAACTGCAGTCGCACTGTGTTGCCAAATGAGATCCATCACGCGAGGTCAGGTAGTGTTACGGTGGCGTATGAACGCGGAAAGGGTGAGATGATGAGCATAGGGTGTTGTTGTTCTTGAAGAGGAGAGAGATAGTTAGGGAAACACCCTAAAAATTGATGAAAGTGAGAGCGCGTTAAGCCCGTTCGTTATGAAATTGGGTGTGGGTCGTTTGGAGTAGCTAAAGGCTGGTTCACTGGCAGAAGAAACAACACCCAGAACCCCCTCACTGCGTTGCTTGTTTTTTTCTGGTCAGGATGGGCGTTTACTCCTTTCTCATTTTTAAGGCTAAGAAGATGAACTTGAGTAATGACTGAAATATATTTCAGATCCGATGAAAATGAAATGGAGATGAAACTGTGTAAAATGCTTTGTGGTACAGTATATTCTTCTTATTATTAGGAGCCGGATGTATCTCTTCTGCGGGATTTTTGCCAACTTAAAAAACCGTTTCTTGTCTTCATAATTTAGTTTTTAAAATAACTTTTTAAGTAATTTTCTTTTTTTTTTTTTACTTTTCTGGTGTGTGTGTGTGTGTTTTCTTCCTTTAACACTGGATTTATAAATTACAGTACACTGTACAGTATTCCAAAAGGAATGTTTAAAAACGATTCTCAAGAAAAAAACTAAAAATTTTTTTAAGGATTATATTTCACGCTTAAAACAATTTTGTTCGAAAAATAACAACAAATCTTTATTAATTCGACTAAATCGAGTTTGTAAATTTAAAAATCCGAATTTGATTAAAACTACAGTAATTATAATAATACCCGTACATTTACTAGGTTTTTTTTGATAAAAAAAAATTAATTTTTAACTTATTTGAAATAAATTTTAACTTTATTTTGACTAATTTCTCAATTATTTTGATCAATTTTAACTAATAATTAACTTCAGTATTATTATTGAAAGATATAATGTATTTCAAAAATTTAAACACAGCTAAGTATAAAAAGAATAGACAATTTTTTTTAAATTAAAATAAAATAAGCTATCTTTTACATCAACTTTGAGTCACATTTCTATTTTAAAAAAAAATCTTGAAAAAGCGAGTTTTAATGCTTGGAATGAATTAAACTAAAATGCAAAATACAGTAGTTTTTTAAAAAAAAAAGTTCATAATCGTTGTAATTAGCATAGAAATATAAGAAAATTAATAAAAAAATTTAGGTAAGCTTAAATCAGATAAAAAGTTTGCATTATTACAAAAAAAAATCGATTGTCTCGATAAGAAAAACACGGATTTTCAATTATAATAATTTCAACGAATGCTTTTAGTGCAATTTGATTTAATCGAAAAACAATTTTCGTAGTAAATGTATTTTCATACAATAAAAATTAAATCACTTATTTACTTAATTATGTACCATAAAAAAATAATAATACAACTTTCGGCAGTTTTTTTTCTTTACCTCTTTGGTTATCAAGCAACAATTACAATAGAAATTAAACTTTAACGCGATATTTGGATAATTGAATCATTTGATTATTTTATGCGCTTCATTTCGCGTCGCTCATTAAAAATTAGCTCGTTTTTTGAACGTTGCCATATCGATTACAGTACCGTATTTAAAAAAAAAAATTGCAGGTTTCTGCACAACGCTTTAAAAGTTAAATGTTGACCCACCTTTCGAGTGAATTTTCAATTATGGCAACAAAACAGAGCCCTAAAACTATACTTTTGGGCCCCTTTGTAAAGCTCTAATGCTTAAAAAAAAAAAACAATTTAAAAGTTTGCATTTTTTCATCATAGACAACATTGAAAAAGTGTTAAAACCATGGTTGCACTTTTAAGTTTCTAGAACTGTTACTGAGAGTAGAGAAAGGCGGTTCGAGTTACATTCCTATGCTTTGAAGGAGCTAGCATTGATTTGAATCTTTGTAATAAATATAAAGTTTAATTAAAACAGTATCTTTACTTCTACATGTATGTGCCACGCTTCAAAGTGTAAAAACCTCAATTTAAAAAAACGATTATTAATTTTATCCAGAATTTGGTATTTCCAGAAGTTGTATTTCCAGAAGATTAAGTTTAACAGCATGGTTCTTTTAAAACTTTAAGGGGGAAAATAATCTCTCAAATTTTTAATAAAATGTGAGTTGAAAGCCATGTGCAGAAAGCCGTCCAACTAATCGTTTAAATAATTATTAGCCAGCGATATCACGTTCATCGTATTTGTTTGTTTATTTCGAAAATTACAGGCGTTTAATTCGCCTCGCATCATAAATTATGTCGCGGCTATTATCACTAGAATCATCAGCTATGTCCTTGCTTTACATTCAGCGACCATTTAAGGCAATCTTTTCCCAGCCACCTTTTTTTTATTATTATTATTTATTATTTTTTTTTTTGATCATTTCAAAATTCAAGTTTTAATGTAAGATAAATAAAAGTATGACAAAAAGTGACGTCATAACTGACTCACCACCATTTTTTTTAAAATTATTTTTAAACTCGAGCGTAGGCGTCTCGGGGATTTATTTACATAACTAAAAACTGGTTAATTTTTATTCGAAAGAGCAAATGGGGGAAAAAAAGTTGTCACCGGTTCATTAATTAACCATCTACGTCGCGATATGACGTCTAATTATCAAGTTCGCAGCTGGTTCCCACTTTTTTTTGTTTTTTTGTTACTTTGTTTTCCCTCCGCCGCCATCTTCCCTCCCCAGTGTGACAATGCACGGCACTAATTTTAGAGCATTGTTTGGATTTAACGCTAGCTCGGATTAGGAGGGAACTAACTTTTATTGATTACTAAATACAGCTCCTCACTTCTTTTTTTGGCAACAACTTCTGTACACTTCCCCCCTCCCCCCCCCCCCCCTTCCACTGACAGCTAAGTGGGCGTGGTCCTTCGTTATTTTTTATTTTTTTTTTTTTTCTTCTTTTTTTTTTTCTATTTTTTTGGCTCTTATCTACTGCGCTCAACAACCCAACACCATTTCGTTTGACCTAAACAGATGACATTACTAGAAATTAAATTTAACTTAAGTGAAATCATATTGGGAGGGAAGAAGGAGGACGAGGGGTAAGAAAATAATATTTCTAGCACATTCTTCAACTTTTATGAAACGATTCAGAAAAGATAAATCACGGAAAACTCGAAAATCCACTTAGGAAATATAATAATAATAGTAATAATAATTATGTGACTGACGTTTTTAGAAGTCAATACTATCGCAGTAGGAGTTTAAAATAGTAAACACTCGTTTAATCAAAGTTTATTTAAAAAAAAAAAATAATAAATACTCGCTTATGCGAAGGGATTTAGGAATCAAACACTCGCGTAAATAAAGTTACACAGTAGTAAGTAAACACCGACTTAAATGGAGCTTTAGTTAAGTTAAAACTCTGCGCAAATATAGTTTGGAAATTAAGAAAATAAATTCTCGCTTAAATAGAGTTTTAAGAAGTAAAATGGAGTTCAAGAAAGTAAAAACTTCGACATTATATTTATTATTAATATTAATTAAAATTAATACTTGTAACTTATGTACCGGTACTTAAAAATTTATATTCCGATTCAATTTTTTTTTTGACAAAGTAAAACTAAAATAATTAATAAAACTTACAAATTTAAAAAAACACCGTAACCTTAATTAATTGAGTGTACTGTACAATGATAATGTATAATCGAGGCTTAGCCTATACCGTAGTCATCTTAACATTGTTTTCTCAACTTTTACTTTTCGTTTATCCAGGTTTCCTTTTAAACATAAACCGTTTTACGCAGGTTTTACGGGACAATAATAATTATTATTATAATAAAAAGTACAGTAATAAATACGATGATTGTTTTGGGTTCCGTTTCCTGGTCTGTAGGTGGCGTTGAATGAATAAACCCGGCATTGTATTTCATTCACAATGAAAATTATTTTAATTCTTCTTAAATTTTCATTCATAACAACAATTTACTCTCTTAAAAAAAAAAAATAAAAAAAAAAAAACAACAACGTTCGCATTTTGTTAAGAAGAAAGTGCGTAGGGGTAAAATATACAACAAAACAAAACAAAAAAAAGGTGTAAAACTTTTTGTTTCCGTGATGAAAATGACGGCGCACCTAGCCGAGAAATAAAGCGCCTGTTTGTTTAATAATAATATTCAAAATGGGCAGAGTCATAAACGAGGTCACGGCTTAATCAATCGTTCTTCCGGTATACCCTCCCTCTCTCCCTCCCTCCCCCCCCCCCGTCATCAAACGTGGTCACGTGATGAGATGACAGTGAATTACGATGGAAGCTCGTTGGCCTCAAAAAGCCCAGCCGAGAGCTACTGCAGCAGGCTGCTGGCATTTCCGGCTTTATAAAAATGGCGCCAAAAGTTAAACAATCCGCCATGTTGTGTGATGGAAGCGCGGGTGTTATTGCAATATATGGCGTGGCTGACACTTGTTTATTTCTTTTGGTTATTGCGCCCGCCCCCATTCGCTCGTCACTTGTTTATAGAGAGAAGGAAAGAGGGGGAGTGAAGGGTGTGCATGGGTACTGCTGATAAGATTAAGGCTGCAATCGCAGGAAAAAGGCGTACGCAGATTTTTATACAAATCCGTCTCGTTTAATAATAATTATTACAAAGTGGCGAAAAAAATAAATAAAATAAAATAAAAAGGCGAAAAATACGAATTATTTTATTTATTTATTTCTGGCACTTTTCCAAATCTTTTGCAGTTATTAGGTTATCATTCTGATGAAATGCCAGGTCTGGCAATGATAATATTGGTCGACGGAACTTTTAGAAATGAGACGTCCAGTTCCATAGGGTTTTAAGTCCACAAATTATATACTTTTGAAATAGTAAGCGTTAAAAGTTTATTAGTTAATTTTGTTGTAATATGCAAAATTAAAATTTATTTGCATAAGAATTTTAAAAACGGAGTCAAAATAAAGCAAGCCTGATTACAAAATACGTTAAAAGTTTTAAAAAAAAAAAAAAAAATGTTTGTGGAATTGACACACTTCCGGTAGTGACGACACGGCTACAAGACAAATGAATGATATGAGCAGTTCAATGTATTGCTATTGGCCATTGCTATTGGATTATTCAAGTTAAGTTTTATGTACAGCGAACCAGCCTGTTTGATAAGAATTTTATGTTTATTTTTCGTACAAATATTTGCGCCATCACAATTCGCGCAAAAATAAACCCTATAGGCTATAGCTATATCATGATCATACAGCGAATCCGGTTTTAGTGGAACCAGTTCGGCCAAATTTCTTCAACCGAAATCACGTGCAGCAATCTGGTTTGGGCAAAAGCGTTCAGACCGGCAGTGAAACATAAGACAAATTAATATGAGCAGTTCAATGCAATATTATTGGCGAATACTGTAGTGAAATTAAGCACTTGGTCCTTGGCCCCCTCACATTTATGTTAAATTAACTAGAAAAATAGTTGCAAAAAAACCGCGTACGTAGAAGACTAGAAGTAAAGAAATAAAACAAAAATTTGTTAAACCTTCATTTGCGCGAGGGTTGAAGTAAAAAAAAAAAAAACTGGTGATAAACAATCGGCACGAATAGACTTTTTGTTCGTGTATAATGAAATACTAACGGCATTCAAAACATAAAAAATTAATTTGCGCACGTAGAATTCGTTCAAATGGAAAATTAAGAGTAATGTACCTTAAAAAAAAAAAAAAATAGAGGAAAAAGTCAAATGTTTAGTTATTGTAAACATAATCGATAAAAAAAGGCATGAAATCATACCGGAAGTGCATGTTAATGAGTATGTAAACAAAAGCTCGATCCCCGGATACCAATCCCTCGACTATTTTTAATAAGACTCGTGCCTAGGCTTATATAATGCAGTATTATACGGTATTATTATATATAAAAAAAAACCCTGCCGTGTCCTTCATTACGTTAATTAGCTAGGTGGTCACCGGAAGTAAAGCAAAGCGCATGCGCGAGTGCGTGATTCAATTCGTGAGACCTCGTTTCATACGCGTTTTTATTATCATATTAGGCGAATGAGCTATCGATGTTGTTGTCATTATTATTATGACGATACGGCCTGGATGCGATACTTCCGCGCACGAAATCTTTTTATATACGTCTGCGCAGATGGATGCGCGCGGTGACTGCCGGATGGAGAGAAGGAAATTTTTATTTCTAGCTTTTCACTGCGAGGATTGATTCAGCGTTCATCATTTCAAAAAGTCATCATGTTTGAAATTCCGCGAAATTTGTGGAAAAGTTTCTCGAAAAAACTAGGTTCTTAAGCACATTTTTTGAGTGTTTTACATCGAAAGACACTAAAATAGTAAAAAGGCAGACGATGAAAGAATGCGAAACGATCGCAATACCTCTTCAAATTTTCAATGTCAACATTAATAAAATTAGAAATTTTGGCGCTGGATGAGGGACCAAAAAAAAATTTTGAGGGTCAAATAAAATTTTAACTCAAGAATAATTTTGCAAAAAAAAAAAGCAATAAAGCCAGTTTAGAACTAAATTCTCAGTACTGTACTATAAATATTTGATTTTCATGTAAATTAACGTTGTTTTAACAAAAAAAAAAAAAAAAAATAGATCCATAATAAAAAAAAAAAAATTCGTTTTGTAATTAATTTACTTTTTGATTGTACCATTAAATTATATTCTTTTTTGTTCCAACTTAAAATACTTTTAAAGCTGAAATATTTAAAAATCATTAAATCTCTATGAGACTATGGCATGCGGAAACCAGCAGTAAACTTTGTAGGCCTACAGTACCTTGAAACTATTAGTCAGTCAGCGTTTCGAAATTATTCAAAATTCTCATAGGTGATATGCGGTAATATGGGCGTGGTTTATGTAAATAGCGTTTGTTCAGAACTAAATTACAATACAATCGCCTTAAAAGTACTCTGTACAAAAAACGAACGGATCAGTGAGAATGCTATGGATCCGTTCGATGTCATTGAAGTGTGAGAAAATGAGCGGATACATTTCTCACACGATAACAAGGTTCTTTTCTGTTTCGAAATAAATTTTAATGATAAATAAAAAGCTATTAGAACGAGGGAGTTATGCTGTTAAAAAAAAAATATGATTTACATAACCTTCTTTGTTGTGTAAAACGTTCGTGACGAATTAGCAACCGCTAACTATACCCAACATTCTCATGACCCCCCCTCCACCCCAGCCTCCTCCCTTCCGAAATCCTTTCCCCGAATACCTTCTTTTTCTAACTTTCTTTCGTGATAAAAGTCGTTCAGAGGATCCGCTCAGAAGCACGATCCGTTAATAAAGAAAAATGAGCTTACAGACTGCAGTTTATTATTTTGTGTTTATAAAAATTAAAAAAAAATAAATAAATAAAACGTAAAACTGACCATTTCGACTGTAAAATCTGCTACTAAATCTTAAATTAAGGATTAAAATTGAAAAACATACTGTATTCGTAAAATTTTAAATACCGAGTGTCCGAGAAGGTTTGCACAACATTACAGCTCGAGCAGAGAGCTGTGTAAAATTTTAACGCTTGCTGCAGCTTTTGCTTGCTACTGAAATTTGCAAATTCAGCAAGTCTTCAGCTACTCGGGACAGATGATTGCGCATGCAGTGTATCTTGCCCTGAGAATTGTAAGCGCTAAAAATTATACTGCGGCTGATTGTCTGTTCAGTGTTCAGCAATTGTTGTTTTGCAATTGTTTTGCAGTTGTTGTTTTGCAATTGTGTTTCAAGCGATTGTTTTATCGCAACTCAATTATTGTCCTATTATTTGGATACCGCGCTGCCAGCATCACCTAGAT